>WSYH01014756.1:0-15093 GCA_036426205.1 Ascaphus truei
CCACACATAATAAATATATATTTATGTCAAAAGAGTGCTACTGGATGTGGCAAAGTGATACAACAAAGCATTGGGCCCCTGTCTTTTGTTGTATCCATTTTGCCCACGCCCAGTAGCACTATTTTTGACATAAATATATATTCATGAGTGGTGGGTGTGGGAGTTTGAGCTAGCTGGGAGTGTGTGTGTATAATATATTAATATCGTATATATATATAGAATATATATATAGAATCAAAAAAGATTGACGTTACCGTTCTGTGGCTAACAAATACTTTTATTCTGGACCTTCGAGATACAGTGATATCTCTTTTCCGGCGATGTTACAATGAATGTAGCTAAAAAAAGGGGGGTTAAACTTAAAACAGTGCATACTGGAATTGATCTGTGATGGAAGACAATCCTCCCCCTGCAGTTTTATGGCTAGAGGTGTACAATGTCCCTGAATGCAGTGATGTGAGAGTATGTGTGTGTGTGTGTGTGTGTATTTGGATATAAAAGGTAAAGAGCCCACAGTGTACACAGCGCTTACAATTAATGTGCTTTGTGGAGTGGTGGGTGTATATCAATGTGTGGGTAGGTGTGGAAGGAGAAGAGGCTGTGACATAAATTCATAGTGTGGTGGAAACTATGTGGTCCCTATTGTATATACAGGGATGGAATTACATGGAGTGTACGTGGTAAGAGGAAAGCTGTTGTGTGCATATAGATATTATATATAGTATTAATATTTTTATATATATATATATATATAGAATATAAGTATATATAACGCAGTAGTATGACGGACATGCCTTAGCACGCAATGCGAAGAGAGTTCCTCAGTCAGTAATTAATCATAAAATTTCGGTCTCGATTTAGGCCATCGCCTAAGTGTCTCTGAACAGTTGCATTTAAATTTGTATTCATGCAGCCGTCTCTCGTCTCGGTGTTAGAGATTACCTTTGAGTATGGCCATCTTTAGGTCGTTCATCTTGTGGCAGAGTCAGAGAAAATGTCGCCGGACACAGGGCTATTCTTGGTTCCGCTTGTTATGCTGTGGCAGATGCAGATTCATTCTTTTGTTAGCCCGTCCGTCTACCTATGTAGTAGCAGCCCCCTGGGCTTATTTCATACACATGATGAGGATTCACGACATTGCTCGGTGGAACTAAAGATGCAACAATTACTGTCAAGCCATACGATACAACCGGATATGCTCCGAACAAAGACAGAGACCAGCGGATTACAGCTTGGAGATTTGATTTCATAAACCGTGGCTATAACCACAGAATTGGTAGACAGCAAATCCACAAAGCAACCAGAATACCAAGAAGTGATCTCTTGAATACAGACAGAAGAGACAAGAGACAGGGTAACCTATGGTGGTCCACATTAACCCACGAACCTAGAAGCCCTACGCAAGATCGCCAGGAAACTACAACCATTCTCCAGGAGATCAGACTGCAACAGGTCTCTACCCGTAAACAAACCTTTGTACATATCAAACAACCCATAATCTAAAGAAAATATGGTGAGGAGAAAGTTTCACAGACAAATCAACGAGACAAGACCATGCCAGGACAGAGGTGCAAACTTGCGCAAGCTCCACACAGCAGACAAAATACATAATACCACACGGAATCTGGAGTACCAAAATCAGAAGGAAGGTTCCCTGTTCTCCAGCAATGTGTGTACCTCATTCATGGGCATGAAATGCTACCAGGGGGCTGATACTACATAGGCGAGACCAGGACAGGGGCAAACAGAGAATGAATCTGCATCCCAACAGCATCACACGAGAACAAGAGACAGTCCTGTCGATGAACATTCTCTTACTCTGACCACAAGATGACGATTCGAAGGTGGCCATACTCAAAGGTAATCTTAAAACACGGAAAGACAGAGGGGGCCTTCCGTGATGTCATCCGGTATGTCACGTGTTGAGCAGAGCTCCGTGGACCCATACTTATAAACGCAAAATACCAGCACTTTCCCCCCGGACCTTTGCTCCCCTTGCAACCACCTAAGGTGTGTGGTGCAGCAATGCAAGCAAGGCTAAAATACCAAAATCAGGAATACAGAATTTCCCAGAGAGGGATGCATAGAAGCAGAACACTCCTCCCTCGCCCATCTCCTGTCCCCCTTCTAGTGCCTCACCCAACACTCTTCTCCCGGTTTTTTCATCCCCTTTTCCTTCTTTCAGGCTGCCCTACAGCCTCCCAATCCGAGCTGGCCCCCCTTCCAGCGCACGAGGCTCACCAGGTACCTCGAGTAGCCCAAGCAGGAGCTAGGACAATTCGGAATGAGGACCTATCACGAAAGTCCCTAGAAGATCTGTATGGTCTCTAATAAAACAAACTACACACCTCACTGCAGATGCCTCAAAGCGGCAGGTCTGAGCTAGACCAAGAAATCTCAGGCCTTAACGGATGACACAATTTTTCCGAACTCGAAATCAAATTAGGGCGATTCTCACCAAAGGCGAACAGAAGCGGAGGACGAGATTTCCGACTGGGAGAAGAGGTAGCGGGCCCAAGAGGGATGTGAGGAATCAGGAAAACCGGGACAGAAGGCGAGGCAAAACCTACGGCTACGTAATGTCCCACAATCGTTTGTCCTGACCTCCTCCAACCATACCTAGTGAAACTGTTCTCCTCCATCGCAATGTCAACCTAGAAGATCGCGATCTGGAAATTGATCGGGACACATCAGCCCTCAGGCCGCGTCAGATGACCCAACTGGCGGAGAATGAGATCTAATTATCGCTTTCAAGCTACCTACGAAAGAGAAGATCCTGGCCTGCACTGCCTGTGAAAGAGACATATGATAACATTTCAAGACGAGGCTCTTCAGGTTTTTAATGCCATATCCAAAAACACGATCAATAAAAGAAGAGAGCTCAAACCACTAACACCTTTTCCTCCACGAGAAGGGGTGAGGTATCATTGGGTTTCCCATTCAAGCTCATTGCTAACAGAAATGGGAAATACCTAGCCACTAAGGCGCCCCCAAAGAAATGTCCTAATTGCTAAAGGCTTTGGGTCTCCCCACCCCCTCGAATGAGGCAGACGCAGATCGACATGCACGGGATGTCCGAGAGAGAAGAAGAAAGAAAGAAGAAAGAAAAAGAGACAAGACAGTCAGATCCTCAATGCAGAATCGCCAGCGCAGGCTCAAACAAGAGATAAGTGAGGGAGCCAGACTCTTAAAGAACTCAACTGAGCCCTATACTCCAAGTTGGGCCTGTGTGCCACTCACCTAAGCCTTGCTTGAATAGAGGAACAAAGTTCATCAATATTGCTCAAAAGGACTATAGAGGAATGGTTATGATAATGTCCATATAGACTTTCTGATTGAAGATGGAGTAATGCAGGCGTGTTCTAGTATAAATGTGAGTATGAGTATATAGGTGAGCGTGTGTTATAGGGACATATATAGTGAAGTTTTTTAGTACCCTTTTACCCACAAGCTGTATCCTGATTAATACCTTGGCTGTTGCCCTAACACACTGGCTTCTGCAGTATACTACACTAAGCCTTGCTGAAGACCCAACCATCGTCGCCGTTGTTGATGGAGAAGGAACGCCAGCTGTGTCCACTCAACTCCAGTATTACCATGAAGATTGGCCGACAGACTCCGAGTCCCTGGTCTCGCCGGGCCGCTTGTTCCAACGCTGATAGAGGGTGGCTCTCCAGCCAACGTGGCGCTGAGCCTGGAATCTGTTACCCAGTCCCTGAGCGGCTATTGAAGACGGGGAGGGATGAGTGGCTGTCTGGCTGGTCGTTCTTGGCCGCCCGACCCCCAAATCTCCGGTTCCCGCTCGATCCTCAGAAGAAAAGAGGAAGATGGATCGATCTCGAGTGGCGAGTTCGCTATTACGAACGGTCTGTAGCGGGTGGGGGGGGAGGTGGGGGGAACTCTGGCTGCATAGCATATTTGCGGGGAAACAACAAGTGCCTATAAGCCCGCCACATTCTGCAGACAATGCAGAACACCTCTGACGCGATGGTCCGCCATCCCGCATATATAAGTTAAACATTTACGCCCGTGTCTGCTGCCGTGTTAATACCTTGTTAATACCTTGTTAAAACCAGAAGGCCGGTCCCGTTATTTTGATCTCTTCTAGTCGCTTTCGGCCTTCCCCTCCCCTCAACTCACCAGGCCCTATTTTTTTAATCTAATTCGCTGAACATACGGACAGTCACGCATGTTAACCAGATGGAAAGGTTTATTTATTGTAGGTCAATGTTAATGGTACCATAGATTCAAGTTTTACTCAGGTTTATTATGTAATCCATACAAGATGGCAAAATGGGCAGGTGCCTGGCCAATGCTTGCTGATCTGTTAGAAAGCTTTACTCACCCCTAAATGCCACTCTTGCAGCCACCCATATCGTTGTTCCTAATCTGTGTTTTACTTCACCATTGAACCTACCATAACCCCCCCCTCCTCCCCCCTTTTTTCCCTCCCCATCCTCCCCCTCCCTGTCCACCCGTACCACCCCCTCTATAACCCCAGTGGCATGGACTTTCCGGTCCCTTCATGTGAGCACGACAATTGTGACAACGCTATCAATCGCAGGCCTCAAGGGGTCAGAGCCTATAGGGGGCACAGAGCAATGCTCCACGTCATCACTCAGCTATAATGTACGTTCATTAAGTAGAGTGTGTTCGTAGACCTGATCATGGGCCTCGTTTGACTACGCGGCCTAACTAAATAAACCTGTACGTGCACACTTCCACCACTCCTGAAAAAACAAAACACCACAAGAAAACAACCTTTCCGTATACCCCCGTCCACAAGTATTTCGTACCTAACCCCGCATACGTTCTCACCCTCTCCCAGCCTCATCCCCCCGTTTCCCCTCTTCAACCCCTTTATCCCTTACCCCCCACCCCCCCCCCCCCTCCCCCCCCCCCCATGTGGCCCGCTCAACGAATATGCTCAATTGATCGGATGGCAAAGTTCAAAGTATACATGTACCTTAGAACAAGGATGCTAATCTGTCTGCTCGTGACTAAAGTGCTTACAAGAGAAGCATCAGGTTCTCCGGTCATTTTGAGGCAGGGAAAGCACCCATGATCTGATTGTAATATGTTATGATAAGCACCAAAGCCTTCTCCTTTACTTAAAAGAATGGACAGGTTAACTGACACCCTCACGCCATCAAAGTTTTAACTATAAGCATTCCTACCCCCCCTCTCACCCCTCCTCCCCTGCCCTTCTGAAATCAAGCGGGTGGCCTAAGCCTCAACACAGTACCACGTACTGTGAGCACCCTCCCGTGTGCATCCTCCCCCTCACCTCTACTAGAAAATATTCCCTCTAAGAAAAAAGGAAAACCTAGATGTATTAGGCTGTTATGATATGTCATGTGCTTGTATATTGATATCTGCCTAATAAAAAAACGTTTGAAAAAAAAAAAAAAAGAAGCACCAAAAGAGAAACGGTTGCATGAATACAAATTATGCAACTGTTGCGGACACTTAGCGATGGCCTAAACAACGAGTCCGAAGTTTTATGAGTCATACGACATGAGAAAAACTCTCTTCCCATGAGTGCTAAAGGTATTCAGACATACATACTGTACTGCGCTCATTATTATATAATATATATATATAGATATATAGATTATAAAATAGAAATATAAATATATAATACATAACATAAGAAACAATTCTCAGCTTGCACTCAATGTACTCAAAAAATCAACAGGTGCCAGTCTCTAATAACAGCTAAAACACAGAGCAAATAGCGCAAAGCCAGGGAGCCAGGTGTGGGTTAAAAAAATGAATTCCATTATTTCAGTGCATGACCGATGACAGCATGACCCCCAAGGGGAACAAAAACACACTCTCTACGCTTTCGGACCGGTTGGTCCTTTATCACGGACTCCTTTTTAAACCACCACCTGGCTCCTGGCTGTGCTCTATTTGCTCGTGTGTTTTTGCTGTTATTGGATTCCTTTCATGGCTGGCACGCCACTACTGATCCCCGGAAAACTGGGAGTGGGTAAGAGACTTTCTTTTTGACTTCAATAGCTGAGTACTTTGATGTGGATTATAGTTCAAGTGACTCACAGGTCATTACACCCACTCCTATTGGTTTGACTATGGGGCTATTCTAAGCTACAGATAAAATTATATTGGATGAAGTTACACTTGCTTTTGCCTGTGACTGTCAATTACTGCTGGCGGAGACTGTGCAACTACTGCTCGGCAGAGATGAATCAAGTAGTCGACAGAGACTGTGCAATTATTGCTGGTGGAAAAACGTGCAATTACTGGTTGCGGAGAATGTTGCAATAGATGGTTCCGTGAGAAAATTCCAAAATCTAATGAAGCTACAGATGAGGCAGGAGAGCATACTGCAGACGCGAGTGCTGAGGCATGCATATCATTTTGGTAGATTATGCTTCCAGCTATTAGATTGCATTTAGGATTATGGATTTTAAATTTGAACCATTCATTAGCAAAATGTCTTGATATTGCGCATTTCCGGAAGCATTTGTTGATGGACCCCCATCATTCGTTTATGACGGGAGGTAATGGGATTCCAAGAAACTCTTCAGATAGCTCTAAGAAGCCAAATAATCCGGGGGTGCACAAGCTGGTTGGGCATGATCAGGATGGGCCCGAGCACGTTGGGCATGTCTTATAATCCTGGACTGTCCAGATCATTAAGCAAGGATAAAGCAGGTTGAATCTGACAATCCAGATATTAATCCAGGAGATGGGATATCTGTAAAAAAATGAGGAAAACAGAATTGATTGTCACAGGGAAAACTACCGGTACATAGTTCGCTGTTACAATGGCCGCTGATTTAATTCTTACTAACAACCTTCAATGATGACCTCAACCCTCCAAAGAATGAAATGGCTGTTCTAGACAATTGGGCATGACTAATTTGAGGCCATTGAAATGGTACCTATTGAGTCTGCCATGCAGCAGACAATGGAATATTTGTGTGATCTCATAAGTATGATGTTTGATTTGATACCTCAACACCACAATTTACTGTTTACAACATCAGATGGTTAATATTTGTTTAGATATAACTCTGTCGTTTCAGTCACACCTGCAACTTTCCCATGGTCATATGAATCATTAGTTGTGGCACAGAAGTTGAGTTATGTTTATTAGGATGACACCTGGAAGGCGGGTCTGCCACCTGTGATCCAACTGTGATGCAGGGGCCACTATGTAGAGTTTAGAGAAGATTGTTGTTAATAAGGGCAAGTATGTAACATAACATTACCTTTAATATGAGTAAATAAGACTAATAATTCATTAGACTCTTTGTGTATGTGAGAATTTAACTGTGATCAGCAGTAGCTGTGTCTGCTACATTTTCATATATATTTTTATTTTTAACACAGATCCTACTTAAAAATACTATGTAATATTACTACATACTATGCGAATGCAGAAATGTATGAAGGGGTGTAATAGTGTTTATGTAGACTCACATAATAATGTTATGTATATAACAGTATTCACTTGCATCGTCTATTAACTCATGAAATCCTAAACGAATACTAATTATTGACCAGTAATGATCCGCGATGAGTCCGCCTCCACGTGGAGTGGTATCGGTTGGAGTGTCCCACCATGAGAGAGACCTGTGGCTTTAGTGGTGGTGGTCCCAGACCACAGGCTGCAAATGTGGTTAGCTCTGCTGGGCCCTGACACAAGGGAAGGCTAACGCGGGCAGTGTCCCGACTAGGGGGAGGCCTGTCCCTATAGCAGCCACAAACTTAGATGAGTCGGGGCCAGCTGGGGCTAATGTAGTACCTGGCCTATGACCCACCCCCCCACCTTCACCTGTGTCACAGAACCTGCACATACAACCCCTTGTCCAGCTCCAACTAAGTGTCCGTGCCAAATGTATCATTACCTGGTTCGGATGCTGCAGCCCTATTGGTTGTGCTTGGGCACCTGACTGCTGCCCTGTGCATGCTGGGGGCTGTAGTCCCACGGACGCTGCCCTGGCCATGGCTCCGCGCTGCAGCTCTCTCTTCTGCGCATGTGCGACTCACTGCCATGCGCGGTCAATCACAACATGGTGGCGCCTTGCAAAAGGAAGCCGCCGGAGCCTCTGTCGAGCCAGCTCCCCGCACAATGCTGCCAGCCTTCGCGACCCGCAAACACTATCAGGACCTGCCGCACACTCTCCCTCGCTGTTGTGGGGTAAGGGGGTCAGAAACCGGGGACCAGGGGACCCTTATATATATATGTATTGCAATTTAGCCTTGAATTTTCTTTGATATCATCAAATCTTTTTTCTGCAGTTGTCATGAGTTCTGACTTGATTTCCACGCCGACACTCTAATCTCTTCCACAGCTCCTTTTGACCTTGTATGTGTCTTGCCTTTAGATATACATCAAAATAACTTTGTTCCATTTACATAACTTATAATAAACAAAAAAATGGGTGAACAAATGTGTGAACGCTTGTACATGTATTTGACATGCGGTTTGCCAGAGAGTATCTGTGGCACCATCAAGATTATCAAAATATTTAAGGCAATTAGCAAACTTTATATATTATAATATATATAATATTACATACAATTCCTGTAATTGTAATCTGGTTGTGAAAAACTCAATGATTGCATGTGTATATATAACAATGACAGTCTATAGTGTCAGTCTATGTGAATCAGAACATGTAGCTAATAGATAGCAATCATTGTTGGACACTCATGCTAAGATTTTTTTCACTTATTTTTACCTACTAAGTGCCCATAAGCCGGTCATAACGCGCTCCATGTACAGTACAAGGACTTGTTCTCTCATCGTTGAAATATATATTTCTTTAATTTTCTATTGCTTCTTATTTGGACCGCCGCTGCAACCACTGAGCTCTGCTGCTGCTGACGGACTCCCCCACCACTCACCCACCACCACTTACCACACCACCACCACTCACCCCTAGCACCCATCACCCACACATCACTTCTCGGACTCCCACATGCAATCTCACGCCTACTCACTGTCACATAGACCAGGTCTCATCAACACATTAATACCGGGATTCTGGATTGAGCACAACAGGAGGGCAAATAATAGTAATTTATTTATTTTTCAGACACAACACCAAATTCTTTACAAGTATACTAAATAAACACTTACTGGATGGGGAGGAACGAAATAAAATGTCCTTGGAGATAACTACTTGAAAACAAGTCTCTGGGCACCCCTGCACGCATGCAAGTGGGTGCATGGTTTGAGCCATGTGACTCCTCAGTAGGGGACCAAGTTTGCCACCCTTGTACTGTATCTCTGCCGGAGGGAATCTTTTCGTTCAGTCCTTAATGATTAGTTCGGGAATCCTTAGCTCAAATGAATTCTGGAAGAGGGGTGTGAATCTTCATTACGATGTAGTTAACCCCACACTCCGGAACCGCTGACGCTGTACTTGGATGAATCTCAGGTGGATCTTAGGTGAATCTCCCTAGGAACTGGGCTGCAGGCACTTTTATAGGGTTACGGGTCCTATATCTAACATAACCCAGCCAATCCTCCTGTGGGAAAAATTTCCAACCTATCCAGACTTTGCCAGTAGCCCACAAAGAGGCAGAAGTTTGCTTCCTGGTCTGTCTAAGAGACATGCGCTAAGGTGACACCTATAGCTGCTTAGCATACCATGCCCACCCCTTACCTGGCGACAGTAAAGTTTGGGCTTTGGCTACCAATGTGCTCAATAGCCCTACTTCGCACCGGCATTCTGGTACTTTACACTATTATCCCCGCCACCCTAACACCTAGAGTCTCTGAGGGTTTTCAATCCAGGACTTCTCTAGACACTGGGGCACCAACTAGCAGGGGTGCCTTTGAAACGGAGATGAAAAATCCTCGCTCATCCACCCTAAAAACATGACATGTTAATGTATTCATTGCCGGGCAGGCTGCAGGAAAGGGTTCCTGCCTTTACATTGTAAAAAATACTGAAACAACATTTTATTTTATATGGCTTTCTTTTTATGTGGGTGATTGTAAAAACCATTATGTGATGTGCATGTTAATTCTCCTAACTGTATTCAAAATTACAGTGCTAGCTCTTTCCAACCAAAGTTAGTTACTCATTGAATAAGCTTTGTGATGGGGTTTGCGGTGTTTGATCTTGGCATACAATGTATCAATGCTTGCGGGCTTGGTAACCACAGAAGCACTCCATCAATTGACCTAGGTTATGTTAATGAGACCGCTCGGATACATTGTTGCATTCCGGGACTTCAGCTAGATCGACAGACACACTTATCCACTTACTTTTCGTATTGTGGTCAAGTATTCTTCTTGAAGAGTTTGGCGTTTAGGAGTACTTCAGAACTTCAATGCAACCGCTTACCAAGACACACTTATTCATTGAGCGTGGTTCAGCGCTAGTAGAACTCCCCCTGGTGTTGTAAATGCAATTTGCACAATCTACATTCATTCATAGGACGCAGCTGTTTCTGAGCTGCAAACTGGGGACAGTACAGTTAATGTATAGGGAAAACATGACTTGTGGTGACCAACAATAAACCCCGTCATCCCCAACCAGGTTAGGGGTAACAGTGGGCATGTGTATCTATTATTGGCCTGGTTTAACCCCCTTCCACCCTACACTCACGAGAACACACTCACCTCAGCACCACCACTCACCCACCATCACTCCCCTGAAGTGCACTCCCATGCCTAATACCTGAACACCACTACACTCAGCACCATCATCAGTCCACCAGTCTCCACCATCAGTCCCTGATCATGTGCACTCCCTGCCTACTCACCCAAACACCACTCACTTCAGTACCCCCACTCACCCCCCCAGCAGTCACCCCATCATCCCTCCCCTGACTCCCATGGGCACTTCCCATGCCTACTCCCACTACTCCCATCCATACCTCAACAATCACAAATAACAGAGAAACAAATAATGCACACTAACAAAAAAACGTTCACACTCACAAGACAATAAAATTGTAAAGAAAACAAAACAACAGAAGCAACAAGCCTATCAAAATTCACAACAACTCTAGCAATCACAAATCTCCAAACGCTCCCATGCTCTGTCTGTCTATCACTCACTCCCCAACAACACAGAGAAATATTACAATAAATAGACAATTTAATAGGCCTCTCGAGATGGCCACATGCCTCCTACTGTTTTCTATAAAACTTATAGCCGAATCCCCTCTAACCTTGCCGCCCGCCATTTCATGCGTTTGAAAAAACTTAATTTTTTTTACACAACCGCCGACCAATTTCCTCTGTTTCAGAGAGACACATCAATGAACCAGGCTGGCTTACTCGCCAATTGCAAAATGTTGCTTCATCACAGGTATTCGGGCAGATTACTGCCCATAACATGATAGCAACACCACAAAAAATGGCAATTTTAAAGCCGTACGGCAACACAAAAAAAATTATTGGGTCTTTGTGACATATTGGACCACCTTTGCATTGATTATTGCGCACTAAAACATGATGGCAAGCAAAAATGGTCCATATCAATAAGAATGAAGGCCCATGTTTTACCCAAAGGTCGATACAAATAAGCCACTATTGGCCAATTCATTTGTCCTTTGTCGTATCAATGGCTATTGCGCTAATAAATCCTACGCGGCGGCAAAAATAATTAGAAACAAAATTTACCCGTCGGAAAGAGATGAGCATCGAGACGCGCGTCTCTATGACGGCCTCTATTTACAGGCAGATCTGCAGTAAAATTAGTGATTTTGATAACAGGTGTGCACCCCTCTGAGTCCCAATACCATATTACACTATTACTCTACCAATATCTACACCACCCACCAACCTATCATGTACCCACCCAACAACCCCCACCCCCAACATCACATAAAAAGCATTTTTTTCTGCACCGGGTGCTAACTAAGAGGCCGGGCGGGGAGTCCCCAAAGGGTCCAGGGATCCCTTGGGTAGTCCCATGGGTGTCTGGGGGCCTCCAGGTGGTAATGCAGGTGTCCATTGTAGCTCTGGGTGGCCCTGCATGGTGTCGGTTTTGTTGGCCCCCTGCTGGGTGGTGCCATTTGAAGTACAGGTGGTCCACGTAGGTGTCAGGGGGTACATTGCGTGGTCACCCTTTACACGTGGTGTTTCTCTTGTGTGCATCAGGGAAGCACACTACGCATGTGTGTCTGGGGGTCCCATGGGTGTCTGCGGAACACTGGATGTCCCCACTTGTCGTGGGCTCCATGTTGTACGGTGGGACCTCAGGTTGTACCCGGTACCGGTGGGTGTTGGGGGGCCTTATTTCTTTTTTCTTCTGAGATGATTTTTACGGGTGTTCGCGTGGGCTCCCTTGGTGTCTGGGGGTCCTCGAGTTTTTTGGTTCTGATGGCCTGTGTATCAATCCTGTGTGAAAAAAAAAGAGCAATGCATTCAAATAAATTAACCCCCCAATTTCCCCTAAACACACACAGTACAGTAAGGGCATAAAGATGAATATCCAGAATTGGTAATAGTGCATTTGCCAATTTAAATAAAACTTGTCAAAACAAGCAGCATAAGCAAGGTAAAACCAATGTCACCATCTGGCACTTACCCCAGCCAGCCTTGCCAGAATGAGGGCATCATCAGACCTCTTAGCAGCGTCCTTGTCCTTGTGGCGTACGTGCGTGACGCCCAATTACCATAGCGCAAAAATGACCAATCTAGTGGCCGTGCAAAGGACTCTATACTACTCACTCGCTTAGCGGCGTTTAGTACCCCTGCATATAGGTAATTAGGGGGGTTAAGCATACCACAGCCCCCGCTACTTAGCCGGGACACCTAAACTACCAACCCGGGACACTTATACCCCACTACCCATGAGTGGGAGACATTGTTTAGAAGAGCCATTGCCCATATGCTTCGGCCAACTTATATAGCAATAAGATGGGGAAGCTAAAAAAAAATACAGGCCCAAAATATAATTGCGCTCAATTACCTATTAATGAAAACAACAACCTTTACCACAATGGCAAGAAAAAAACCTGAAGGCCACAGTTGGGACTATCATGCCCAATAAAATATGGGCGTGAGTTACTGTACCAGTATTGTGACGAGTCAATGGGTTCACACCCGAACAAATTAAACACAAACCCAAAAATATAGATTTCAATCACCAATACCAGCCCACAAGATTAACACAATACAAAAGTAAGCACAAAAAGAATACACAGAAAATGGATCAAACGCAATATTCAAATTTGACGTAATACCCAGAAACCCATAAAAAATCACAAACCACCTACCCAACATTTTTTTTTTTAAGTAGTTCACATATCACCAAAGTATAACACCATCCCTCATTAAAACAGTGGCAGAAGACCAAAAATTCCAAAATAAAAATTAAAAAACAAACTCCAATTTCGACAACTCCACAAATTCTAAAATTCAAAACACAAAATAAAGAAAGAACTAATTAAAGCAAAGACGAAATACATTTTAAAGAAATAAAAGCAAGCTTTGCCAAAAAAATGATCGCCCTTTCGTCGAACACACACAGTATGTATAGTTTATAGATTTTCTTATTAAAGGTTTCATACCATAAATACCCAGTGGCAATACAAGATGGGGAATGAAAAAAAATATAAATAAAAAAATACAGTGAAATTGCAAAAACCGGCAAAATTTAAAAACAACATGATTCAATGGTTTTTTTCTTACCTTTAGATGTCTTCACCCTCTGATTCCAAGGGTCCTCAGGAAGCTATAAAACAAACCAGAAGCCCGGATCCTCAAAGCACGTCCTCAGTACAGTTAAACTTATCTTTTCTTTTTCTTCAGGGGAGGAGTTGCTCCTTTAACCTTGTGTTGCATCCATATACCGACCTCTATGATATACTATCGCTAGCCCCCCTACAGTACCCCAGGCCTTTATATAAGACATGTGAAAGCACATGCACTGACATACAGTCCCTCTGTCAATCTTAATTGGCGGGGGATTAGCAATGTGACATGTTTTTGTAGGATGGAAGTCTGCAAAGGGTAAAGTGAGCCAGGGGGGCCAATCAGATGATGTCATCTACAACCAAGATGTCGCTTCCATCTACATGCTTACTCTCAACAAATCTAGATTGTGCGATGCTATATAGTGTTAAGCAGTACAGATGTTGAGTCTAAGATGTGTGGCAGCCATGTCCCTGTCTTGTGTTGTTACGGGTGCCGGATTCTTCCTTATTTGATTAAGACGGATGAAGGAAAGCCAGCCTTCTGATTGGCTAGTTCACTTTAGTTCTGGAAGTTGCTAGCATGGTCACATGGTAATGGGTGACGGGTTTGCAACATTCATTCTGCCCAGAGACTGGGGCATAATGTTGGCCATGTTGGCCTAGGTACAAGATGGGTTTCTCCATTTTGTATTCAGACCAGACCTAGGGGAGGATCATAATAACTTCAGGAAGACCCCAATTAACATCAGGAGGATCCCCTTACCCATCAAGAAGGGACTACAGGGATGTCTACAGGATATCCTTTGCCTTTAAGACCCTGCAGCCGGAATCCCTTTTACTTGTTTCAGGGCGTAGGGCCCCCTTCCCACCCCCCCCATGTGGCCCGCTCAACGAATATGCTCAATTGATCGGATTGGCAAAGTTCAAAAGTATACATGTACCTTAGAACAAGGATGCTAATCTGTCTGCTGGACTAAAGTGCTTACAAGAGAAGCATCAGGTTCTCCGGTCATTTTGAAGGCAGGGAAAGCACCCAATGATCTGATTGTAATATGTTATGATAAGCACCAAAGCCTTCCTCCTTTACTTAAAAGAATGGACAGGTTAACTGACACCCTCACGCCATCAAAGTTTTAACTATATGCATCCTCCCCCCCCTCTTCACTCCCTCCTCCCCCCTGCCCTTCTGAAATCAAGCGGGTGGCCTAATGCCTCAACACAGTACACACGTCTACTGTGAGCACCCTCCCGTGTGCATCCTCCCCCCTCACCTCTACTAGAAAATATTCCCCTCTAAGAAAAAAGGAAACCTAGTATGTATTAGGCTGTTATGATATGTCATGTGCTTGTATATTTGATATCTGCCTAATAAAAAAACGTTTGAAAAAAAAAAAAAGAAGCACCAAAAGAGAAACGGTTGCATGAATACAAATTTATGCAACTGTTCGGGAC
>WSYH01014757.1:0-15089 GCA_036426205.1 Ascaphus truei
TGCAGAGCGAGGAAGGAGAGGGCAGACTGGGGTTATATATGTAGGAGTACCAATGGGAGAAAGAGGCGGAGCGGGGGTCTGTCCGAGCAGGCCCAGGGATAGGCTCGGGTGCCTAGAGTGGGAGTCAGCCAGGTGAGTGGTGGAGATAACCTGTAGCTGATGGGAGGCGGAGCCAGCGGTGCGGGAAAACGGCAAAGAGGATCGGGTGCGTGCGCGCCCTGTAAGGTTCCCGTGCTCGCGCCCTGGCCGCTTGTGGGAGGAGGCAGCGTGTACCGCGGAGGAGTGGCATGGCGTCCGACCGGAGCGGGTAAGGAGCTGACGGGGAAGGATTCTGGGACGAGCGGCAGTACAGGGAGCCGGGGTGACGGGGACTCGCTGAGAGGCGCGTGTCCCCCGATCCCTTACACCAGGCAGGGGTAAGTGCAAGTATTATTTACTTTATGCTGACTGGATAATGTTTTATTTGGAATGGGCAAATGTATTATTATCAATATCTGGATAATAGTAATTTTGCCCATTACAGTACTGTATATTTTGGGGGGGGTTTTGGGTTAGAGGGGGTGGGTATTAGCGTTGTTGCATTTTTTTGTTTATTGGGGTAGAGGGTTTGTGTGAAGGGGGTAGTTGCCCCAAGGGTGGGTGGTTAGGCCTACCGGGTGGGTAGCGGGAGTGGTTAACCCTTTCATTACCATAGAAGTTCCCATTCATTCCCATTGGGGTTACTTTTGCTCCCATTGAGGGCTTAGGTAACCACACTGGCAATGAATGGGTGTATTGTTTAGTATTGTACTTCTATGTGGTTGTAATGTTTATTGTCGGTAGCAGGGGTGAGTGAAGGTGTTATTTCACTCATGGTGGGTGTTAATGCATACCAAGTGAGTAACGGGAGGGATTAACCCTTTCATTACTCTAGCGGGACTAACTGCTAAGGTAATGACGGGGTTAACCCCTCCCACAACCCCCTGCAAGGCCTAAACACTCACCATGGGCCAAATACCACCTTCACCCACCCCTGCTACCGACAAACCGGGCACTGGTAGTTAACCCATTCATTGCCTTAGCAGTTAGCTGCTAAGGAAATGAAGCTTCCTGTAAATTTATTTTTATTGCATTGGATTGATGCCGGGGGTCTCTAGATCCGATATTAATGTGTATCAGCTCCGGAGACTCCCGGCTTCAATCCCGATGCAGGAAAAATGCTTTTTTTTTTCTAAGTCCTGCTCGCAGATCCCATCGATAAATCTTTGATAAATGCCGGGGTCTCCGGAGACTTGGGCTGGCGAGATAAATCTTTGATAAACTTGCAATTCCAGAGCTCCGATACTCAATCAGAGCCTCTAGAATAGCGTGATATCGAGGCGCATGCGCGATGGTGTGGTGGATGGCTGCTTAAGCCCAGAGCTCCGTACCCCGCCAATATAATAAAGAATTAATATCCACTTTCCAGCGGTATTTGAGCATTAGAATTCTCTCAGACAAGCCGGGGAAAACACAGAGATGGCCCCACAAACTAATAAAAAGCAGAGTATGGGCGACTTACGCAAATATTTAAACAGATCTGCAGCAAAGGGTGCCAGAGCTGAAATGGCGACGGGCTCCGCCGCGGGATCGGACTCCGACCGCGATGAGGATGTAGTGGAGGAGCCCGAGCAGCTGCCGGTTAGGCGTTGCGATTTCGATCATCTCTACAATGATATGAAAACGCTCTTTCGTGCCGAGATACAAGAGCTCGCAAAGAGGTATAGAGAGGGGGGGAGCGCACGGGGGCCCTGGAGGAAAAAATGGTGGCAACTTCAAAAGCCATACGGAAGACGGAGAAGAGGTCCTCACACTTACAGGCCCAAATTTCAGAAATTGCGGACCGGCAGGAGGACGCAGAGAACAGGGATCGCCGCAACAATATAAGGATCCGCGGCATCCCTGAGGAGGTCACGGAGATTGAGGGGTTTGTCTCCCGGTGGATGGCATCCTTGCTCCCTGACATTCCCGGAGCAGAACTCTTGATGGACCGCTGCCACTGAGCTCTGAGGAGTAGGCCTATAGCAAATGAGCAGCCACGAGACGTTACATAGTTACATAGTTACATAGTAGATGAGGTTGAAAAAAGACGTACGTCCATCAAGTTCAACCTATGCTAAATTCAGACAACAGATACTTTATTCTATATCTATACTTACTTATTGATCCAGAGGAAGGCAAACAAAAAATCCCATTAAGGGGAAAAATTAATTCCTTCCTGACTCCAAGAATTGGCAATCGGATTAATCCCTGGATCAACATCCTTCCCATGTATACTTATTTGGTATATCCCTGTATACCTTTCCCATCTAAAAAGATGTCCAACCTTTTTTTGAACAAATCTATTGTATCTGCCATCACAGTCTCCATGGGTAATGAATTCCACATTTTAACTGCCCTTACTGTAAATAACCCTTTCCTTTGTTGCTGGTGAAATTTCCTTTCCTCCAACCTTAAGGGATGGCACCGAGTCCTTTGTACTGCCCGTGGGATGAATAGTTCTTTTGAAAGCTCCTTGTATTGTCCCTGAATATATTTGTATATAGTTATCATATCCCCTCTTAGACGCCTCTTTTCTAATGTAAATAAATCCAATATAGCGAGATAACATTATTTTCGCACCCGGGAGGCGATATTCCAAAAAACAAGGGCCGAAGGTGCTTGCAGGTTCAAGGGAGCCACCCTCCAATTATTCCAAGACCTCTCACCTCTAACACTGGCCAGACGGAGGAAACTGCAGCCGGTCACGAAAATACTTCGTGAGAGGGCCATCCGATACAGATGGTTTGCACCGCGAGATGTCAGAAAATGTTTTAACTCCCATTCTTGATTAATACCAGATGGATAAAGGGTACCTAAGGAGTAAATCCAAAACATTTCACGTTCCCAGTACACATGCACAATTAGGGAGCGCTGAGTTTATTAGAGTTCAAAAAAGTGGATGTTGTTTTTGTTTTTTTATAATGTATTACTCATGGTGGGGGGAGGTGATTCCACGCCCGCCATCGTCATGGGACTCCACATGGGTACCTGGGGGTCAGCCCTCATGTGGCCTATGCAAGACCCCATTGGGCCGGTAGACTTGGGCTATGGGAAAGGAGTGAAGATCACCCAAACCAGAGCCTGGACCGGATACCAAGGAGGGGCAGTGAAGGTGACTGCAGGGGTTCAAACCTGGTTGCTCACCGAAGGTTTTATTTGTCTAGGTGTTGTTCTTTCAATGTTTCCCCTGTGTGTACACCTTTGTTTCTTCCCCGCACAGCCAAGGAGCACAAGAAGGAGAAGGTGGGATCCGAGACAGAAAGTGGGACGCAGAGACGCTTCGGTCTCCATACACGTCCACATCCAAGAGAAGAAGTCAGGCGTCACAAATGGGTAGGGACATTACAATAATCTCCCACAATGTAAAAGCATTCAGCAGCCCCCACAAACGAAGAATGGCCATGACTGATTATAAAAAATTAGACCCGACATCATTCTATTGCAAGAGACGCATTTTTCTAAAGATAGCTCCCCGAAATACATAGACAGCAGGTACCAGCAGTGGGTTTCAGCCGCAGCCAATAAAAAAAAGAAAGGGGTCCTGATTCTACTACACAACCGCTTAGCACTAGATATCAAGCTAACCAAACGAGATAAAAACGGGCGGTTCATAATTGTAGTGGGCACTCTCCATGGGCAATCCATCACAGTGGCGAACGTCTACGCACCCAGTGATCAGGCAGACGCCTTCATGGATAGATTCTTTACAATTCTGAACAAGGTAGCACAAGGCGGGGTAGTCCTTGGAGGTGATTTTAATCAAACACTAGACCCGTCCATAGATAGATGCACCCCGGGAGGTCTTAAAAGACCGAAAGGTAGAGCCTCTTGGATTCAAGGCCTGAAAGCAAATAGACTAGTCGACATTTGGCGCGAGCAGCACCAGGGAGAGAAGGAGTTTACATTCTACTCACATCCACACGACCGTTACAGCAGGATAGACTACCTCTTTGTGTCCAATAGAATGGTTTCGCAGATCTCCCACACGGGAATCCATGATATTTCATGGTCGGATCACGCACCAGTCGAGCTGCGGTGCACTGATTTTAGGCTAGACAGGCCAGGAGCGACTTGGAAACTCAATGAATTATTGATCAAAATCCCCAAGATTTAATTAAAAGTGGGGGATAGAATCAGGGAATATTTCCGCGAAAATGTTGGTAGTGTGACATCACAGACCACCCTATGGGAGGCCCATAAGGCGACACTACGAGGTGAGCTCATAGGGATAGCGAGTAGGCGGAAAAGAGAAAAGGACAATAAAATTAAAATATTACAATCTGAATTGGCAGTCCTATCCGCCCTACATAAAAATAACAAACAAGCACAGACTTTGAAGGCCTAGCTTGATACAAAAACAAAGCTAAATTTACTGATGGCCTCCCGAGCTGAGAAGGAGATGACTTGGTCTAAACGGAAATTCCATGAAAAAGTGAACAAGCCAGATACCCCACTTGCCAATAAACTTAGAAACAAAGCCCATAACTTTCACATCCAGACAATTCGGACAAAGCAAGGTGACTACACTTCTGACCCCAAACAAATTGTAGAAGAATTTAAAACCTACTACGAGACCCTCTATGATGGGGCGAAGGTCTCCCATAACAAGACCACTCGTACGCAACTAAAAGCATTCTTGAAGGGAGCAAAGTTACCCAGATTGGGCAGAGAGGAGAGGGACGTGCTGCAGGAAGACTTTACAGATGAGGAGCTGACAGAGGTAATTAAGTCATTAAAGCCATCCAAAGCACCGGGCCCATATGGCTTCTCCAATCTGTATTATAAAAAATTCCGGAAATTACTAGCTCCTCACCTACTTAAGCTGTTTAATTCCTTCCTGGCGGGTACCCCAATACCTAGCCAGATGCTCCAGGTGTCTATCTCGGTGATACATAAGCAAGGGAAGGACCCAGTAGATTGCAAAAGCTATCAACCAATATCACTAATAAATTCGGACACTAAAATCTTTTCCAAGTTGTTGGCTAACCGACTAAACAAAGTTATGCCAAAGCTGGTCCACCCTGATCAGGTAGGGTTCATATGCGGGAGACAGGCAGCAGACAATACTAGACGGATTATAGATCTAATCGATTTGGCTCAAAGAAAAAATATCCCGTCTATGGCACTAAGTCTGGATGCCGAGAAAGCCTTTGATTGGATTGATTGGCCCTACCTGAGAGAGACGCTTGGAGAGTTTGGTATAGGGGGTAGAATGTTGGGCGCAATTCTAGCTCTTTATCAGGATACGACGGCGAGGGTTAGACACCAGGGCTTCCCGTCGGAAGAATTTCAGATAAAGAGTGGCACTAGGCAGGGATGCCCCCTGTCCCCACTTATCTTTGCCCTATGCATCGAGCCCTTGGCGGCGCATATTCGACTCAGCCCAGACATAGCAGGAATAAAAATCCAAGAGCAGTCACACAAGGTGGCCCTGTATGCAGATGATGTTATCCTAACGTTATCAAAGCCCCATACCTCTCTGCCGAATGTTTTTAGCTTGTTAGGCGAATTTAATAAGATCTCTGGTGTCAAAATTAATCAGTCCAAGTCAGAAGCCCTAAACATAAACCTGCCAAAGGTCATTGAAAAACTAATCGATGTGAATTTCAATTTCAAATGGCAAGCCTCCTCTATTAAATACCTAGGGGTTAACATTACCAAAAATTATAGAGCCCTATATAAAGCCAATTACCCCAGACTAATAAGGACCCTGAAGGAGGATCTCAGAAAATGGTCAGGCTATGCAATTTCCTGGATTGGCAGGATCCAGAGCCTCAAGATGAATCTCCTCCCTAGAATCTTGTACCTTTTCCAGACCTTCCCGGTACAAGTGGCCAAGGATGACATCCTCCGTTTGCAGTCCTCTATGGTGAAATTCGTATGGGGTAATAAAAAACCACGCATTAAATCTAGTACGCTAATTAGACCAACTACTGTATAAGGGGAGGACTGGCAGTACCTTGCTTGATATCGTATTTCAGAGCGGCCCAATTATCCCAAATTACTCAATGGCACATGCACCCAAGCCTGCGAAGATGGGTTGAACTGGAAAAGGAGTGCTGTGCCCCTGTGGCACTACAGGACTTAATTTGGCTGCCAAAACAGGTATTTAAAACCATGGGCGAGCCGCTAGCCGCGCTGAGCAGCTCGTTGGCAATTTGGGAGGCTACCAGGTATCGGTGTGCCCTCACGACACGGCATAACTTAATGACCCCGTTTGTGGGGAACCCTGATTTCGCTCCAGGCCTGCCGGGCAGAAACTTAGCAATCTGGAAACAGAAGGGCCTCACGAGGCTCTTGCATTTGGAGGGCAGAAGTTCTATCAAATCCTTTGAGCAAATTAAATCAGAAAAAGAGATGCCCAGACGCACAAATTTTGAGCAGCTGTGTTCAAGAGGGACGGACACCACGGGAATCACTTCTAGGATCTACAGGGAGGTGGTCTGTCCTGGAACAGATGACGACTTCAAACTCAGTTATAGAACTAAATGGCAGATGGACTTAGGGGAGACTCTAGAGGACGCAGACTGGGACACTATAGTACTGGCAGCGGCAAAAAGCTCTATATTCACTACTTTAAAGGAGAATGCATATAAAGTCCTGATGCGGTGGTACCTCACCCCAATGCGATTGGCAAAGTTTGTTAAGGATTACCCTCCATTGTGCCCGAAACAATGTGGGAAACAAGCAGACTTGCTGCACATGCTGTGGAATTGCACCAAAGTGGCCCCAATATGGGAGGATATTCGCAATTGGCTACAGAGAATTCTCGGACTCGCGGTCCCCTTGGACCCCTGGTTGTTCCTGCTAGGCAGATGCACCCGGGGGCTAAGCAGATCGGCGCATAAATTGATTGCACATTTTGCAACAGCCCTGAGGTGCGAAATCGCAGCATTATGGAAGCAGCCCGAGATACCCACAATCACGAAAATTAGGAATAGAATATGGTACATTTGCCGGATGGAACAATTGACGAGTCTGGTCAATGACACCGGCACAAACTTTCTAAAAGTATGGGCCCCGTGGCTGGCCCAGTCCGATATCCCAGGGGTAGAGGCCGCCACCATACTGCTCTGTTAGCCTGAGATGCATTCTCCTTTGAAGTGCCAGTACAGACACTAAATAGGAAGGGAACAGGTAGGGCTGACAGGAATCAACACTATTCTACTAGTGCGCCAGGAGTCCAAAGAGAGGTCCTTCTCAAAGAGGATGCGAAATTTAAGAAGACAGAGGGGCCGGTGCTCCTCATGCGGTTTCCCTTCCCCCCCATCCCTCCCCCCTCCCCCCTTCAAGTGTCATTGTCTTGTCTCATATGTCAGTCGGTCACCCTTGTGAGTCAAGTTTGGTCACAATGAAAAATAAGGGGGGAATATGGATACAAATGTAAGACAGTGTTTTGTTAGCCTATGTTGTACATGTACTATACACCCAATAAAAACTTTTGTTGAAAAAAAAAAAGAATAGCGTGATATCAGAAAAAATGCCTTAGAGATTTTTTTGCAGCTCCCGCTCGATGTGTTTGAGCAGTAGCACAAAATCGGGAAAAAATGTCTTCCCCATATGATTTAACCAGCTTATCAAGGCTTTCTGAATAGCTACCTACAGTAGCAACATTGTGTGATAGCTGCTCAAAACCTCGACGAGTTGGTTATCAAAGCTACTATAATAGGCCCCTAAGAGTCTCCCGCACACACTCACAGTGTCTCAGACTCACACATGCACACTGACTCCCACACACAGAGTGCCCTCACCTGTCACATACAGCTCTCTTGTAACGCTTTGTATGGATGGGATTTCTCTTTGACTCTTTTGGCTCCAATACATACAGCTATACTCGCCCTGGCTTTCCCAGGTGACATTGTGCAGCGTGTGTGTCCCAGTGAGTGTGCTCGACAGCTCCTGCCCCTCCTTGTACAAGCGATATAAAGTGGCATCGAGTGGGGAGGGGGCGGCACATTCCAAGTTGAGAGACTCCCCCAATATAAACACAGAGTAGGGGGGCAGGAAGGTCAGCGAGGGGGACGACGACAGAGCTGAAACAAGAGAGGGGGGTTTGGTGAGAAGAGATGTACAAAAAGGATGCTCAAGTCTAAAAATTCGCAACAAACCAGAAAGTTAAAAAAAATAATTACTGCAGCAAATGGGAAAAACTGTAAAAAAAGTATAGTGTCGTCATTTTGCTGATATTTTGAAACAGGTGACATTTCATGTTCTTTTTTAACATAACTCACAAAATTGTGAGAAAAATTATCCAACTAAAAAAACAAAAATGTTGGACATCGCTAATGGTGAAACCCTTAGGCCGCGCTTATAGCGCCGGCGACGCGACGGTCAGGCTGCGGTCGCTGGAAAAATCATATAGCGATGACTTCCAGTGATCGCGACCAAACCGTCGCGTTGCGCTTACTATAAGCGCACGCGACGGCGGCAATGCATTTTTTTTGCCGCGATGCCGCGTCGCTGTCATGGTCACTATAAGCGCAGCCTTAGATAACCCCATAATGCAGAATATAATCCAGCCCCAGTTACACGTCTCCTGTAATCCCTGCTCAGAATAAACACATTTTAATACATTGATACATTTACAGTGACTTCAACTGTAAGGCCTTGCCCCCGCTGTGGCGGACGCTGCACGGACGAGAGCCCTCCCCGCAATGGCGCCGGGCCCGCTGCGAGGGGGGGCCGCAGCGCTCGGGCGAGAGTTGCTCCTGCTCTCAATAGAATTGAGAGCAGGACTCGCGTCGAGCGATTAGGCACGCCCCCCCGGCGGTTCAGCCAATGAGGGCGAACCTGCCGGGTGACGTCATGGCCGCACCCCCGTCACGCCCCCCCCCCCCCCCCGGTCTCTCTGCCTGCAGTGGGCTGCAGACCGGGGAATCGGCTGAACGCGCCGCCAATCTCGCGGGTGCGCGTTACAGCAGCGTTACCGGGGCCTTAGCCTTAGTTTCATTAGATAAATACCTAGTAGATTAGGTTGTAATATTTATTTATAACATGTTTTACCAGGAAGTAATACAGTGAGAGTTACCTCTCGTTTTTAAGCATGTCCTGGGCACAGAGTAATAAAATACATACATGAAAGCTCATGAAGTTCAACCTTTCTTAATTTAATTTCAACTGGGTGAGACACTAATCTTACATTTATAATTCCATTTATGTTCATCCAGAGGATGTAAACAAAACCCCCCAGTGACACGTTAGCCAATTATGTCTCATAAGGGGAAAAAAATCCTTCTTGGTTCCTGTAAATTGAAATCAGATTCCTCTCTGGATCAACCTAATTCTGTCCCACTTAGGCTTTAAATAGCCACGTAGGTTGTAGATAGCATGCAGCAGTTTATTTAGCTTTCTTTCTTTTGCATTGATTACACTGATACATTTACTCGGCACACGCACACAGCATCCTATAATTACGTATGCACTGTAACTCCACAGAAATCCACTTCTTGCTTTTCGGATTGGGATAGAAAAAAATGTCTGCCATTTCCCATCCAAAGGGAAGAGACGGTGTGCTGAATATTTTTAAGAGCCGAGTCTATGTGATACGCCTAATGCTGGAGGCAGGTGGTGGCTCGTGTGGGGAGAGTTATATATTCACACCTCTAAGCATCTGTAATTAGCCCAACCATCCATCCTTTACTGCTCGCTGCTGGACGCAGATACATGTTGCTATGTTGTGCTATTCTATATTACACCTCCTGTTGTATGAAGAAATCTTAGGGCTAAATGAAGTTAATGGCTGTAACGTGTATTCTGTTGTCGGAATAGTTCTTATGGAATCGCACTGCTGATTATATATGTAATTATATATGTAATTATGTCCCGGAACATCCCGATGTTAGTAATATACCAGTTAGTAAGACTCACTGTTGGTGTTCCTAAGTTATAGTGCTGTACCTATGTATGGCCCAGAATATCTTAATAGAACAGTTGGCAATACTCACTGTTGGGGGTTCTTATGTAATAATGCTGCTTAACAAATATGTCCCGGAACATCTTAATGGACCAGTTGGTGAGACTTACTGTTGGGGGTTACTATGTTGTTAGGACCACCCTCCAAAGCCCAGACCAGGACTTACCTGTCACATCGAGAGCGGTGGGGGAGCTCCTAGCTGAGTTGAGCTCCCTGCCATTCCCTGATAACCAGTACCCACAGTAATATGTCCCAGTATTCCCAGTCTGTAGGATGGGGAAGACGTACTGAGATCCCAGTGCGTCCCTGTGGCCCCCCAGCTCCAAGCGATCTTTATAGAACCTGTAACCCCCCAGGTAGAGGGTGGGTGGGTGGTCACACATCAAAGTTACAGACTCCCCTTCAAGGTAAAGTGTGTGCTGTGGATTTTTGAGCAGGGAGGGAGTGGACGGCTGGTCTGAAAGTGAGAAGAGGGATCTGTATCAGACATATACAGTACTACTCTGAACATTACACATAATATGTGCATCAGACAAGGCCATGTGGCTGGACCCTAAAATTCCTCCTATTACTCCATATAACCGCACACTATAACTCCTCCTACTGTATTACCCCATACAGTTATACCCCATAGAGATGCACAGATACCTGTACAGACACACACAGGACAGACACACACAGGAACAGACACACACAGGAACAGACACACACAGGAACAGACACACACAGGAACAGACACACACAGGAACAGACACACACAGGAACAGACACACACAGGAACAGACACACAGGGACAGACACAAACAGGACAGACACACAGGGGCAGACACACACAGGTACAGTTACACACAGGACAGACACACACAGGACAGACACACACAGGACAGACACACACAGGACAGACACACACAGGAGAGACACTGGTACAAACAGTCAATAACTGATAGAAAGATGTGTACAGACCTGTGTCTTAAATATAAATACACACACAAATATACACACCAGTACCATGTGCCCACAAGTACAGCTGCACACAGACACACTTACAGTACACGTCTAAAGACGGATAGAATTAGGAAGCAATGAAACCAGCACCCCAGTGCGCTTTGCAAAAAAGTTTTAGTAAAAGGGACAAAGTTCCTCGCTAGGATTAAAACCTCAATCTTTGTGTAACACCCGTATCCCACCCGGCAGCCAGAGATAGGGGTTCAGTGAAAGATGAGCTAGGTTAGACAGTCTCTATACCTTTGACAGGGTGTGTACCTGCTCCAAGGTGTATGGTAGCTCAGCGGTTTACCTGTCTTCTCAGGGTATCTTCTGTGGATTCGTGCCACGGCTGAAGTGAGGAGTGATGGACAAAACAAAGGCGCCAGGAACTTTTAACTTGATCTTTATTTTTCAGGACAGGTTTTTGGTTCAATAACACCCAGCACAATCTCTTGCACATAGAGGAAGTTCCACCCCAGATCCCTACATAAATCAAGGTGCGGTATCTAGTATACTTCTACTCCCAGTCCCGTCTTAACCTGGGAATTAGCCACAGATCAATCTCCGGCACAGGTCCCTACTTAAACTCTGGAGAATACCTTAACTGCATATATAATAACACCTCACTGGGCCCTGTGCCTGGGGTACCGGTACCTGTCTATAAAACAAGAAATGATGAGCTGCCCTTGCTCCACAGGACAGCATGACATGGAGACCCCCTCTCTCCCCCCCCCCCCCCCCATTGATGGATATAAGTTGGGGTGCAGCATATAACAGGATCCCTGGCGTTAGGGATCCCTGGAGGCTTGTCAGTGATGGTAGGTTCCTCCTTGGGGGCCTAAAGATAAGAGGGTCCGTCCCCACCGTTTATATCTGAGGAGTGGCCAACATTCTGCCCCCAGGAACAGGGCAGATTTAGGCCCCGCTCACTGTGCCTGCTACGCGACGTACCCACGTTCGGCACTCTCTAATGCTATTGTATCAGAGTTTTTAGACTATATCGACTCCTGCGGCGAAGTACAGCGTTGACGCTGCTGCAATTGAGGGAGGCAACTCAAGTTGTAATTTCGTGCGGCAGCAGCGTCACGTGTATTCCGCCAGCCAATGAGTGAAATGTAAACACAAGGAACACCCTACCCATGTCTGGGTCCCATCTACAAGTCGCGTCATTCAGTCTGCTGGGGGTGAGCACACATCGCCCAGTAGACAGAGGTGGGCACACGCGGACGCGCGCACGCCGCGTCGTGAGGCAGGCACCGTGAGCTCGGCCTTAGTAGATGTTGCAGATGTCCCTCCAGCACGTTCCAGGCATCACCGGGCCAAACGTGCAACATTTTAGTAACAATAGTGGGGAACTGACTCACATGCCTGGCCTGGTGAGACATTAACCCTGGCACTGCCGGCAGCTACCAGGGCTGACATGCAGGGCAAGGGGAGTTATTTAGCAGGGTGCTACATATGCATTAAACCTTCACTAAACTTTTCCATGCAAAGTGACTGGAGAGCCGGCTTCATTCTTCATTGGTTTTGCTGAATCTCCACAGGTTGGAGCTTCCAGAGCACCCGTAGCAGAGCTAAGTCATTGTGAGGGCACCTATTTCTACATTCATCTAAAGACAGATCGAGACACTCACATTTAATCATGACAAATCCACATACTCACAGTTACAAAGTGACACACACGCACGCAAACTTTCATACATCCAGCTATCGTCTCTCACTCACACATTCACAGGCTCACATTCACACCCATATACACAGTCACGTTGCACACTCTCTCACACACCTCCTCACAAACTGACACATTCTCTTCACTCTCTCAATACAGCACTATCACAGACTCACAATCCACATACAGTACACCCATATATACCCATATATACATTCACAGGCTCTCTCACACTACGGCTGAGTTACCACATGCGCACGCACGTTCGCCACTCTTTGCTTTGGTGTGTGGGAGTTTTCAAACTGAAAACGACCCCCAGCGGCAAAGTACAGCGTTGTCGCCGTTGCACTTGAAATCACAACTTCAGTTGTCTTCTTCAAGCGGCAGCCGCGTCACGTGTACTGTGCCAGCCAATTACAAACACACACACAGTTTTTTTTTAAGTCCCTCCTCCAATCGCATAAATCTGTCTGCTGGGGATGAGCACACATCGCCCAGCAGAGAGGCACACTCACACATGAACACTTACTCACACACAGAGTGCCCTTACCTGTCATCCTATTACTCCATATAACACCTTCTATAAATCCTCCTATTATTCCATAGAACCGCTCCCTATAACTCATCCCATTGACCATATAAATCCTATATATAATACCTTCAGTTGCTTTATATATATGCTTCATAGAACTCCACCTATTACTCCATATCACCCCTCCTCCCTATAACTCCTATTACCCCATATAACCTCTCCCTAAATCTCCTCTTGCTTCCTATAACTGCTCCCATCTCTTCATATAACCCCACTATATAATTCCTCTGATTGTTCCATATAACTGCTGCCTATAACTCCTCCTATTTCCCCATATTACCTCTCACTATAACTCCTCCTATTACCCCATATAACCTCTCACTATAACTCCTCCTATTACCCCATATAACCTCTCACTATAACTCCTCCTATTACCCCATATAACCTCTCACTATAACTCCTCCTATTTCCCCATATAACCGCTCCCTATAACTCCTCCTATTGCCCCATATAACCTCTCACTATAACTCCTCCTATTTCCCCATATAACTGATCCCTATAACTCCTCCAATTGCTCACTATAACTCCTCCTATTTCCCCATATAACCCCTCCTATTACCCCATAAAACCTCTCCCTATAACTCCTCCTATTAGCCAATAAAACCTCTCCCTATAACTCCTCCTATTGCCCCATATATAATGCCCCCTCACTTTAACTCCTCCCATTGCTTACTATAACTCCTCCTATTGCCCCATATAACCTCTCACTATAACTCCTCCCATTGCTTACTATAACTCCTCCTATTGCTCCATATATCCCCCTCTATAAATTGTTCTCAGGATCCACTTGTAATAACCCTCCTTACCCAGAACATACAGGGACACGGCAGGGCTCAGAGCAGATTTCTGCTGCCCCCTTGCATCTGACACCCAGTATTGACAGGTGTAGGATCCAGCACTGCCTCTGTTCATGCTAACGATCTTGTATTTCTTCCCAGAAGGATCCTCCTTGCTGTGCACCTCCAAACCATCCTGAAAGAATCGGTAGCCCCCAACTCTGAAGGGAGCAGTGACCTGACACAGCAGAGAGGCCGACTCTCCGGTCAGGTACGTGGCATAGCCAGCCGAGAAAGTGATCGACGGAGGAACAAGGGCAGCTGGAAGAGGTAAGGAGAGCGGTTAGCACAGGAAGCAAAGTGTGCAGAGGAAGAATGTGTGTGTGTGTGTGCAGAGGAGGCGTGTGTGTGTGTGTGCAGAGGAGGCGTGTGTGTGTGCAGAGGAGGTATGTGTGTGCAGAGGAGGTGTGTGTGTGTGTACAGAGGAGGCATGAGTGTGTGTGTGTGCAGAGGAGGCATGTGTGTGCAGAGGAGGTATGTGTGTACAGAGGAGGCATGTGTGTGTGTGTGTGTACAGAGGAGGCATGAGTGTGTGTGTGTGTGCAGAGGCGGCATGTGTGCATAGGCTGTGTGTGTGTGTGTACAGAGGAGGCATGAGTGTGTGTGTGTGTGTGCAGAGGCGGCATGTGTGCAGAGGCTGTGTGTGTACAGAGGAGGCGTGTGTGTGTGTGTGTGTGTGTGCAGAGGCGCATGTGTGCAGAGGCTGTGTGTGTGTGTGTGCAGAGGAGGCATGTGTGCAGAGGAGGCGTGTGTGTGCAGAGGAGACATGTGTGTGCAGATGAGGTGTGTGTATGTGTGTGCGCAGAGGAGGTGCATGTGTGTGAGCAGAGGAGGCATGTGTGTGTGCAGAGGGGGCGTGTGTGTGTGCAGAGGAGGCGTGTGTGTGTGCAGAAGAGGCGTGTGTGCAGAGGAGGTGCGTGCGTGTGTGTGGCGGATGAGTGTGTGTGTGTGTGTAGAGGAAGCATGTGTGTGTGTGTGCAGAGGGGGCATGTGTGTGCAGAGGAGGTGTGTGTGTGTGTGCAGAGGAGGCGT
>WSYH01014758.1:0-15088 GCA_036426205.1 Ascaphus truei
GGAGGGGAGATGCTGAGACAGATCTAGGAAAGAGTAGAGTGATTCTGGCAGCAGCATTTAGGATAGATTGTAGGGGAGACAGGTGAGAGGCAGGAAGGCCGGACAGCAGGAGGTTACAGTAATCAAGACGGGAGAGAATGAGGGCCTGAGTCAGAGTTTTAGCAGTCGAGCAACAGAGGAAAAGGCGTATCTTTGTTATATTGCGGAGGAAAAAGCGACAAGTTTTAGAAATGTTTTGAATGTGAGGGGGAGGGGCGAATGTGAGAGAGGAGTCGAGTGTGACCCCTAGGCAGCGTGCTTGGGCTACTGGGTGGATGATCGTAGTTCCAACAGTAATGTGGAAGGAGGTAGTAGGGCCAGGTTTGGGAGGAAGTATGAGGAGCTCTGTTTTAGCCATGTTGAGTTTAAGGCGACGGAGGGCCATCCAGGATGATATAGCAGAGAGACATTCAGAAACTTTGGTCTGTATAGCAGGTGTAAGGTCAGGTGTTGAAAAGTATATTTGTGTGTCGTCAGCATAGAGGTGATATTTAAACCCAAAAGATGTTATTAGGTCACCTAGAGAGAGAGTGTGTACAGAGAAAAGAGAAGAGGTCCCAGGACAGAGCCCTGGGGTACCCCCACAGAGAGATCAATAGAGGAGGAGGAGGTGTTAGCAGAAGAGACACTGAAAGTACGATGGGAGAGGTAGGATGAGATCCAGGATAGAGCTTTGTTCCGAATACCAAGAGTATGGAGAATGTGAAGGAGAAGAGGGTGGTCCACGGTGTCAAATGCTGCAGAGAGGTCGAGTAATATGAGCAGAGTGTAATGACCTCTGTCTTTGGCAGCATGAAGGTCGTCAGTTATTTTAGTGAGGGCTGTTTCGGTGGAGTGAGCAGTGCGGAAGCCAGATTGTAGAGGGTCTAGGAGAGACTAGGTGTTGAGAAAATGGAGCAAGCGAGAGAATACAAGTCATTCAAGGAGTTTAGAGGCAAAAGGCAGGAGGGAGACAGGTCGATAGTTAGAAAGACAGGTAGGGTCAAGCTTGCTGTTTTTGAGTAATGGTATGAGACATAGTGATACCGCGTGTTGTAATTGGGTTGCCATGGTGTTGAGGTGGAGTTGCCGCGATGTTGGCGTGAGGATGCCGCAGTGTTTGCATGGGGATGCCTTGGCGTTGGCGTGGGGATGTGGTGGAGTTGGCGCAGTGTTGACCTGGGGATGACATGAAGTTGGCGTGGGGATGCTGTGGAGTTTCCGCAGTGTTGGCGTGGGGATGCCGCGATGGATATACTCAGCTGGTCTCCTGGGCTGTGTCGGTAGCCGGTTCCGTGACGTAACTCCCACCCCGCAGTCAGCCAATGGGAGAGCGCGAGTGCGAGAGCGAGAGCGAGAGGTGTGGCCGGCGGCCAATGAGAGCGCGTGTTATTATGCCACAAACCCACAATTTTGACTTATATATATATATATATATATATATATATATATATATATGGATAAATAAATATTTAAAAAATATACCCACCTAATTGCAATCCACCTACCTGCGTCCTATACCTGAGATATCTAGCACTTGCTTATAGCTAAACCACCCCATATAAAACAAGGACATTTATAACAGACAGAGCCATGTCTAGAATATGCCCAATACCTACGTATTTAGGAACCATTGGTAGTGCCATATATCGATGTAGTGTGACCGTCCGCCCCCCGATAACACAGCATACCCCGTTATAACACCGAATAACGTGCATAAACATCAAAATCATTTGCAATAGTTTGTCATGATTAGTTTCTAAGCAACGTATGCCGAGCCGTGATAAGACATTTAGTCGCGCCCGTCCTGCCTCGCCCCCCCCCCCCCCCCGCTGCCGCTCCGCCGCTGGACCCTCCGCCACCGGCTGCTTCTACGATAAGCTCCATTTTAGGGTAAGGGGTTAACGTTAGAGGTTTTAGTGGTTAGGATAGTGGGTTCACGGGTAAAGGGTTGAGGTTTTTAGGGTAGGTGTAGCGTTAGTGTTACGGGTTAAGATTAGGGATTTAGGGTAAGGGGGTAAGCTTAGGGACTTACCTTGGCGGCGAAGCAAATGGCGGGCGAGACTCCCTGCGGCGAGGTCCCTTGCAGCTAAAACCCAGCGGAGATTTGGTCGCGGCAAAACGGCCGCGACCAAATGTCCTAGACGGTGGCTCGCTCCCTCTCTAGTTTGTTGCGCAGGGTCTGCCCTCCCCCACCCCTCCTTTCCATCTCCTGGGGGGATTCACGTATTCTCGTATTTTAGTGACCCCACTAGGAGGAAGAACTGTGTTTACGTTCTAAAAAAAACAAAAAACCCGATGGATCTGCCTTGTTCCCAGGGAGCGACGCGTTGAACCGCTCACACGCTTTTATTGTAAGCGGCGCGGGACATGATCAGACAGGTGTTCGCAGTCACCCCCCCCCCTCGCGCCCTTGCTTTGTGCGTATGAAGGGCAGCTGAGTTGTGACACACATCTACTGTTCTGCGCGGCTATTACTGGGGGGGGGGGAGCGAGGGACGACTCAAAGCCCAATTTACACAGACGCGGCAGAGCGACAGCCCTTAGCAAGACGTTTAGCCATTAACTCGGCGGAGCCCAGCAGGGGGGCTCAGAGCTGGAGGAGCCAGGCCTGTTCTGGTTGAGGCAAGCTCTAAACAAGCAATAAAAAAGGTGCTTGTGTCATCTTCCAAACCCGGGGAATAGGTTAACCCCTTCGGTGCACGGGCTGCCGTTCTCTCTCCCAGTGAAGACGCAGAGAACCAATTAGAGCAGGGATGGCCAACTCCAGTCCTAAAGGGCCGCCAACGGGTCAGGTTTTCAGGATATCCCTGCTTCAGCACAGGTGGCTCAGTCATTGACTGATTGAGCCACCTACACTGAAGCAGGGATATCCTGAAAACCTGATCTGTTGGTGGCCCTTGAGGACTGGAGTTGGCCACCCTTGAATTAGGGGCCGATGTATGAGCCTTATTCTGTATACGCTGACAACTTTCCCCATTGAAGTGCCCTTGGGGCCCTTTTGTGACGAAAAGAGCAGAGACAAGGGACAGTACCAAAGAAAAGGGACAGTCCCAGTAAGCAGGAGAAGGGACAGTCCCAGTAAGCAGGAGAGAAAAAATAACCAGCGCTGTTGGGAGAAAACAAGGCGAGGAAGCGTCGCACGACTGGGGACCCTCCACTCCGTGCAGCAAAGCCGTGTTCTCGCTGTACAATTTCTTTGCTGTGAGTGAAGCAAATCTTGAGCGTTTGTCTCGGAGCTGTGACTTGTAGCACATTCTGCCCGTGTCAGCCTGATTCACAGCCTGTCCGGAGCGGTATAATCACGCACCCCTTTTTATAGAAACCTCACTTCTTTGTCTACTGCGTGTCCACGTCTCAGTATAAAGCCATAGGGCGCTGTGTTTCGCAGCCTCCAGGCGTCTTAATTATACTCTGCAACTTCAAGGCACAAATCCACCATCATCGATTCTGAAGTAAACATGCTTGTTTGTTAATTCACTATGCAATAAATGCTTCTTTTAAAAAAAAACTCTTTATGGTCAATAAATGTATTGAATAAATAACTTAAAATACAATATGAAATAAATAAAAACCTGCATCAATGTTGAAAAGTGATAAGTTAGGGCGTGCGCTAATGGTGTAGTGAATGTACAGACATATCTTGGGATATTTAAAGATAGAAATGGTAAATACAGCAAGCAAATTATCAAAAGAATATAAATATTTAATTTCCCCAAATCAATGCAGTTTTTATGCTCAGCACTCGCTTACAGAGAGTTCCTCTCTTCCCTAATTCGTGTGCAAGAGAACTGCTTATGTATTTTACATTTTGAGGACAAAAATGGTTTGGAAATATAAGAAACTCTCACGGATGTGCTGTTTTTTTATTTTGTTCCAACAGGGGAATGTGGTCATAATTTTCATTATGAACACCAACCTTCCTTTATTTTTTGATGCACTGTTTTTTGGGACTTTGAGCCCTCATTCAACCAATTATATGCGGAATAAAAACAAGATGGTATTTCTCAAGCGATGCAATGGGAGCCTTACAAAAAAAAAAAGTATTTCAAATATCTAGTATCCATAGTGGTCTGCTTTCTAATGTGTTCAGAGCGTTCCAAACCTCAATGTCTCTTCTTCATGTGTTCAGAGCGTTCCAAACTCACAGGCTCTCTTCAGTGTTCAGTGTGTTCCGAACCTCACAGGTCTCTTCTAATGTGTACAGAGCTTTCCAAACCTCACAGGTCTTTCTTCATGTGTTCAGTGTGTCCGAACCTCACAGGTCTCTTCTTAATGTGTACAGAGCTTTCCAACATCACAGGTCTCTTCTTCACATGTACAGAGCTTCAAAACCTCACAGTCTCTTCTCATGTGTTCATGTGTGTTATGAACCTCAAGATCTCTTCTTCATGTGAACAGAGCTTTCCAACCATCACAGTCTCTCTTACATTGTACAGAGCTTTCAAAACACTTCTTAATTCTCTTCTTCACGTGCACAGAGCTTTCCACCTCACAGGTCTCTTCTCACATGTACAGAGATTTCAAAACCTAACATGTCTCTTTTCACATGTCAGAGCTTTCCTAACCTCATAGGTCTCTTCTTATGTGTACCGAGCTTCCAAACCTCACATGTTCTCTCTCACATGTTTAGAGCTTTCAAACACTCACAGGTCTCTTCTTCACCAATGTACGAGCTTTTTAACCCTCACAGGTCTCTTCTTCACACCTACAGTAGCTTTCCAAACCTCACCGGTCTCTTCTTCATTACAGAGCTTTCCAAAACTTCACATGTCTCTTCTTCACATGTTTAGAGTTTCCAAATCAAGGTCTCTTCTTCACATGTACAGACCTAGTACAACGGCTCTGACCTGAGAGCTGATGGACCTTTTTGCTCTTTGGGGATGGATGATAGGTATAAGGTGTCACACTCTTATTGCTGCAGGACAGGACCACAAGCTATTTTAGTTGCATAAAAAAAAATCTAAAAACATTGCGAGGAATCCGACATCTATAGAAGCAGCAAAATAATTCTTATCGCGGCTTTCAATTACAAGAGAGAAAACAGCACTCTGGAAGATGATTAAACAGCAATAAAGACAAACTTCTTATCTGCTTCCTATTTCCCGATTCTACAGATGTAGCTGGCATTATTATCCCAGTTAGAAGCACGGTAATGTGTCTCATTGCGCCATTTCTTCAGTTGTTATGCACCCTTTTTTGGCTGATCCACAGTCTTTGGTCAGTCTTTATTTTAGCGACATACACCCAAGGGATTCTGGGAGCTGCTCATTCCTTAAAAACCGATCTGTCCCAGCAGATTCAATCACCTTACATTTACACTGTTACTTGGTCCAGGGCCAGCGACAAAGGGGGGGAGCGGGAACGTTGTCCCGGGCTCGATGGACTGCAGGGGCCAGTGGCGCTGGATTGGCAACCACGTCTTGGCATTCGGTTGCCGGGCCTGCAGATGTACCTCCCCTGCCGCACCTCTGATCGCTCCTCCTCCCCCTGCCGCTCCTCCCTCCCCTGCCGCCTCCTCTGAATCCGCTCATCCCTCCCCTGCCGACTCCTATGATTGCTCCTCACTCCCCTGCCGATCCCGATCCACTCCTCCCTCCCTGCCGCTTCTCTGATCGCTCTCTCTCTCCCCCTGCCGCTCCTCTGATCGCTCCCTCCCTGACCGCTACTCTGATCTGCTCTCCCTCCCCTGCCGCTCTTGATCTGCTCCTCCTCCCCTGCCCTCCTCTGATCGCTCCTCTCTCCCCCTGCCGCTCCTCTGATCCGCTCCTCCCTCCCCCTGCCGGCTATGTCCAGTCTCCCTCCCCCTGCCGCTCTTACGGTCCCTCCCTGCCGCTCCTATGATCCGTCTCCCTCCCCCTGCCGCTCCTTTGATCTGCTCCTCCTCCCCTGCCGCTCTCTGATCTGCTCTCTCCCTCTGTCTCTGATCCGCTCCTCCCTCCCCTGCCGCTACTCTGATCCGCTCCCCTCCCCTTTGCCGCTCCCTGATCCGCTCCTCCTCCCCTGCCGCTCCTCTGATCTGCTCCTCCCTCCCCTGCCGCTCCTATGATCTGCTCCTCCCTCCCCTGCCGCTCCTCTGATTGCTCCTCCTCCCTTGCTTGCTCCTTGATCCGCTCTCTCCCTCCCCCCTGCTGTCGCTCCTGATCTGCTCCTCCTCCCCTTGCGCTCTGTCTGCTCCTCCCCTCCCCCCTGCCGTCCTCTGATCCGCTCTCCCTCCCCCTGCCGCTACTTGATCTCCGCTACTCCCCCCCTGTCTGCGCTCCTGATCCGCTCCTCCTTCCCTGCTGCTCCTCTGATCTGCTCCTCCCTCCCTGCCGCTCCTGGATCTGCTCCTCCCTCCCCTGCCGCTCCTCTGATCTGCTCCTCCCTCCCTTGCTGCTCCTCTGATCGCTCCTCCCTCCCCCGCTGCTCCTCTGATCTGCTCCTCCCTCCCCTGACCGCTCTGATCTGTCCTTCTCCCCCCTGCCGCTCCTCGATCCGCTCCCCCCTGCCGCCCTCCCTTCTGATCTCTTGCTCCCTCCCTGCCGCTCCTCTGATCGCTCCTCCCTCCCCGCCCTCTTGATCTGCCTCCCTCCTCCCGCCGCTCTCTGATTCTGCTCCTCCCTCCCCTGATCCGCCTCCTTGATCTGGTGCTCCTCCCTCACCTAACGCTCCTCGGATCTGCTCCTCCCTCCCCCCTGCCGCTCCTCTGATCCGCTCCTCCCTCCCCTGCCGCTCCTCTGATCTGCTCCTCCCTCCCCTGCCGCTCCTCTGATCTGCTCCTCGCTCCTCTGCTGCTCCTCTGATCGCTCCTCCCTCCCCCCTGCGATGCTCCTTCTGATAGCTCTCCCTACCCTACGCCTCCTCTGATCGTCTCCTCCCCTGCCGCTCCTCTGATCTGCTCCTCCCTCCCCCTGCCGCTCCTCTGATCTGCTCCTCCCTCCCCTGCACTCCTCGATCTGCTCCTCCCTCCCCCCTGCCGCTCCTCTGATTGCTCCTCCCTCCCTGCCGCCTCCTCTGATCTGCTCCTCCCTCCCCCTGCGACCTCCTCTGATTGCCTCCCTCCCCCTGCGCTCTTCTGATCCTGCTCACATCCCTCCCCCCTGGTCCGCTCCTGATCCAGCTACCTCCCTCCCCATGCCGATCTCTGATCCGCTCCTCTCCCCCTGCCGCCTCCTCTGATCCGCTCCTCCCTCCCACCTGCCGCTCCTCTGATCCGCCTCTCCCTCCCCTGACGCCTCGCTCTCTGATCGTCTCCTCCCTCCCCCCTGCCGCTCCTCTGATCTGCTCCTCCCTCCCCTGCCCGCTCCTCTGCATCCGCTCCTCCTCCTGCCGCTCCGAGACTCCCTCCCCTGCCCTCCTATATCTGCTGCCTCCTCCCTTGCCGCTCCTCTGAATCGCCCTCCCCTCCTGTCGTCCTCTGATCCGCACCTCCTCCCTCCCCCCTTGACCGCTCCTCTGACTTGCTCCTCCCTCCCTTGCGCTCCTCTGACTGCTCCTCACTCCCTGCTGCTCTGATCGTCTCCCTCCCCTGCACTCCTCTGATTGCTCCTCCCTCCTCCTGCCCGCTCTCTGAATCTGCTCCTCCCCTTGCCGTCCTCTGATGTCCTCGCTCCTTGCTTGCTCCTCTGATTTGCCCCTCCCTCCCTCCTGCTCTCCTCTGATCTGCTCCTCCCTCCCTCCCCTGCCTCCTGATATGCTCCTCCTCCCCTGCGCTCCTCCCTCCCTGCTGCTCCTCTGATCCGTTGCTCCCTACCCCTGCCGTCCGGTTGTGATCCGTTCTCCCCTCCCCTGCCGCTCCTTGATCGCGCCTCACTCCTCTGATCTGCTCCCCTTCCTGTGCTCCTCTGATCCGCTTCTCCCTCCCTGCTGGGTCGGTGTGGAACTTGGGCCCGCCAGAAAAATTGCACTTTCCCAAAAGAGGAGTGTCTGTGGTATTGTGCTGTTGGGGGGAGAGGGTTGTTGCTGTGTGATGGATTGTGGGGTATTGTCCTGTGTGATGGATTGTGGGTATTGTGGTAGAATTGTGGGGGGGGGGTTGAGGAATGGGATTGAGTGAGGAATTGGGCTGGGGGGGCAGTGCGTTTAAACTGTTCTGGGCAGAGACAGCGGTTGGTGCCTGCTCGTGGTCCCATGAAAATGTTATAAGAGATTCGATAAAGACTGTAACGCCTTAAAGGGTATTCGGTAACCGCTGGAAACGTTACAAATAATATTTAAATTACTGTCCTTAATTTTGATATATTTTAATTTTTATAGCGCTAACCAAGTGCAAAGCGCTGTACAACATTGCAATGCAATTACAGTACAGGAGGCATAATGATAGAGGGGATAAGTGCATCCCATGTAACATTGGGAGGGGGAAGAGTCCTGCCCCGAAGAGCTTACAATCTAATCAGTATATGATGTGTCTATCAGAAACAATGGAGTAAATGTGAGGGCATGAGCTAGAGAGGGGTTATCAACTCCAGTCCCCAGGACCCCCAAAAGGTCAGGTTTGTATGGTATCCCTGCTTCAGCACAGGTGGCTAAATCAGTGGCCCAGTCATAAGAGCTTGCTCAGCACAGGTGGCTCAGTCAAACGCTGAGCCACCGTGCTGTGAAGCAGGGAATCCTGAAACCTGACCTGTTGCGGGTATCTTGAGAACACAGGAGTTGAGAGCCCTGGGTTAAAGTGGTGTTAAGTGCTTACTCGAGTTAGCGGTAGTGGTATTCCAGGGCTAATGAAACACTTTGCAGAAACATGTGAGGTTCCGATGGGTTTGCAAGTCGCGAGAGACGGTGCTTGACGGACATTGAGAGGGGGACCCGCGGTAGAAGATGCAGCGTGTGAGAAGCGGGGTAGGCATGAGAGCGCCAATGGACACGTGGGGGGGGTGAGTAGATACTTATCTTTCTATTTTATAACCTTCTTTACACATTTCTGATAAATAAAAAGTTTAAAAAGATACTTGTCCTTTATTTATTTTTTAAAGCAATACAGCGCCAATTTTCTGCGTTCATTGATTAAATATGGCACAGCTTACTTCACTTTGGTCTACTAGGAGGGACTGGAGACTTTTAAAGCAGGAGGTGGATATCCCTGCTTCAGCACACGGTGACTCAATCAGTGGCTCAGTCTTCTAGTCATATATTATAGTGTCTAAGTTTCCACGTAATCAATCTTTGCAAGGTTTCCACTATCTTATTTTATAATGTTTTGTGGAACCTTACAGGCAAAGTGCAAATGCGCCAATTCTTTCTTCTTTATTAAAAATAAAAGCATGGCATCATTAACCAAACGGCCTAAAAGTGGTGAACATAAATACCCGCTAAGAATTAATTTAACAAAACAAGTTAAAAAGAAAGACAGTGAATTTGTTGCCTGGCTAAATAAGTACTCCACGCAGGAGGCTTGAATATTTGCCAGCTGCCCTGCTGTATTTTGTTATGGGACGGTCCCTTTAATGAAGTCTGTAATTGTGATTAAGCGCATAGACTGTGATGACGCGGTATATAACTGTAAGCTTCGGGGCAGGATTGCCTTTCCCTTTCTTAGCCTGTGTTGCTCTTATCGATGTATTCGGGTTGTAATCTTTCCAGCTCAGCGAGAGTGCTGTATGTCTCATGGCAGTGCAGGGGGTACAGGTAGCATCCTCTGCTGTCGAGCCTGGTTTCCATGGTGACGCTCGGAGCTCCCGTTTGGGGGACTTTGCACAGATGATTTACAGTTGTGTCACGCTGTTAGAAATTGAGGAAAACAAAAACAATGTATGCTCACATTTAACAAATTTATATACAATATATATATATATATAAAATAGTATCAGTAGGCACTTCACTGGCTTGGGTAGGGTAGGGGTAGGTGCATGTACTATAGTATTCAATAGAAAAAACAGTGTAACCCAATGGGAACAAAATATATATATAATTAAATATATAATATAATACAGACCGACGGATCAATCAGATTGCCCATAGAAGAACAGCAAACTACAATGTTTTCAATATATATATATATAGATAATAATATTGCCCTGATTATAGGTACACAATGCTCTGTTTAGTTGTTTATATATATATATATATATATATTATATATATATATATATACACATATACTCTACATATTACAGGTACAACACTGTCTGAGCGTTACAGGTACACACTGTGACTGTTAAGTAGATACATGTAGGTGTGTGATGTTAAAGCTGCAGTTCAGTCTTTTTTTTTATTTTTATTTTTTTACTTCAATAGTTTTATGTGTTCAATCTCTACTAATCCAAAGAACTGTATAGCGCCAGTCAATTCGTTCTCCATGTGATTGATGGTGAAATTTGCTGACATAATTAGTGAAGGATCTGGTATATTTCTGCTTGTCTGTCAGTGGAAGCTCATGATATTCATTGAGCACTCCTGCACTGACATGTGCTTAGAGGGAGGGCAGGGCGGACAAAGGGGTGTGCCAGGGCTTGTGACAGGACATGAAGGGGGCAGTGCCTTAGCAAATGGCTGTGTAAAATAGATACAAGAAAATTGGTCTTTAAAAGTGTTTTTTTTTAAACAGAAATGCTAAAAGTATTTTTCTTACTACAGAACTGATTTATTAAAAAAAACACACATGAAGGATATTGACTGAAACTGCAGCTTTAAATGACCTGTCCGCATGGGACAGTGTACTCATTCCGTACACACTCCTCCCCTCATTTCACAAAGGTGCCTGCTGTATATTTTCACTACAATCTGCAGAGTATGGAGACACAGAGCAGGTGATACAGGAACCCAAGTCTCCGTAGACAGAACAGCGCTGACCTCAGTGGCACTCAGTGCTGCTGAGGTCACTAATGAGATATTACTGCACATTTTACCCTGGGCCTATTTACTCAATCCTCTCCTTCCAGTTTGTATAGCATGTGAAAATATCATTATTTGTATGCTGGCTCCTTTCTTAGCAGAGTAAACATATCCAGCAACTTCTTCTTATTAACTCCGTGATATACATTGAGTACGCAATCATTTATGCAGAGACAGCGACAGCCATTTTTTTCTATCCCCGCCATTTACAAATGACAAGCAGAGGCATGTGTTAAAAAGGGGGGCAGGAGAGTCGGGGGCAGAGTCGAGCGCAGAGCACAGAAAGTTTATTGAATGGGTACAATCCTAAAACATGGGATCGCGGCTTAATCAGGTTTTTTTTCTGTGTTTACTAATTTCGATTCAGCAACAAAGTACAACGACAGAACAAGAAGATAAGAAGACTACACAGGCACAGAGCCCCTGTGCAAAGAGCTTGCACTCTAAGTGTGGCACAGTGGGAGAAAGTCACTCACCCCAGGTCACAAGGAGATGATGCTGGAATTGTCGCCAGGTTTTCTCAAAATGACCTTGTGTACCCCTGCGGCAGGAGGCAGACTTTTGTCAGTGTGACTGTATTTTTCCACTTCAGAGATCAGTATGTTCCTTACCAGGACCTCCCCACAAAATACTTTACATTTCCCTGCAGGGTCCAGGGGTGGCGAGGTCTCCCTTATATGGGCCCTGGGCAGTTAGCACTGGGCCTTATATGGGCCTGGCAGTTAGCGCGGGCCTTATATGGCCTGGCAGTTAGCGCTGGGCCCTATATGGGCTGGGCATGTTAGCGCGGGCCTATATGGGCGCTGGCAGTTAGCGCTGGCGCCCTTATATGGGCCTGGGCAGTTAGCGCAGTGTTGCGGGATAGATCCACACAACCAGATTCTGAAACCTGGCAATAGGGATGACAGTACAACCCCTTTAAGGGAGGAATCAAGCAATATCCTACCTGTGGTTATTTATTATAAAAATCGGTTCTGTAGCATTAGAAATACTTACTACATTTTTTTAAAATTAACTTTTATGCCATTTTTAATGAGTTTTAAAGCTGTTCTTGCCAGCACATACAATCTGCACACTGACAAGTGATTGGCTAAGTTGCACATCGGTCCGTCCTCCTGTAATCGATCGCTTTGCTCGGGTTATTAAGTCAGTTATTGCTGCAAAACAGTACCCACAATGCAAAGTTCTGTGTGGAAGACATGTGACTAGGCAGGCACTAATACAATGGTGCACTGCGTAGAGAGGGCAGGGCTCAAGAGCCAGAGCCTGTCTCAGGAGAAGGGGGTGGACTTGTAAATGGTTTCTATAGAAACAAAAATGCTTCCTACATTAGAATACATTAAAAAAATGTCTTTAAATATTGTTTAAAAAAAAAATGCAAGTATTTTTCTCATATACGATTTGATTATTAAAAAAGCACACATGTAGGATATTGCTTGGTCTGCAGTTTTAATGTACTGGGAATCCTTTGATTTCTATAGCAGGCTTTAGCCACCTCCCCAGCAGTGCAGATCTTTTAACACTTTCCTGTTTGGGATACTTGTTGCCAATATTCCAGCAGTTTGAGTTGCAAGCTGTACAATAGATAATGTTACCTTAGTAATATCAGGATACATTGTAGCTGCTGAGGTACAATGACTGAAGGATTGATGAATGTGAAGGCAGCCATTTAGTAACCCTGGGAAGCAGGATTTTTGCTAATCGATCACAGAGAACAAATCGATCGGCAGCTCAGGTAACACATTTCAAAAAGGTATCAAAGGTCCATATATTAAAACAAAACAACAAATCTATATTTTTAAAGTGTTGCTTGGATTGCCCCCTTTAAATATTATTTTCCGGCATGTAAACTGACTAAATAACAAAGCGAACTATGAGAATGGTAACCCAGTGAGGGCATTCACTCCAACCCCGCGGTATTTCACTTCCTTCACTCCGCCAGGCAGCACAGAGCTGTTTGTCGTGCAGTTTACAAAGAATCTCATCGGTCAAGCGATTTACCGTAATCTTCTCAGATAAGGGTTTCGTGTGTCTTTAAGGCCGCTTGGCAAAAAGGGGCTTCAGGCAGCAGGTTCATTTTCATTCAGGCTATTGTTTTAGGAATAAATCACACCGTTTAAACAGAAGTATGAGTATAGTGTTGTGAAGAAATCGTTACAAAAATTTGCGTGCAGAGAGAACGTGTCCCTTCTCACGGTACTGGGACTGTCCCTTCTTCCTGCTTTCTGGACTGTCCCCTCTCCTCTTACTGGGACTGTCCCTTCTCCTGCTTTTGGGACTGTCCCTTCTCCTGCTTTCTGGGACTGGCCCTCTCCTGCTTACTGGGACTGTCCCTTCTCCTGCTTACTGGCCTGTCCCTCTCCTGCTTACTGGGACTGTCCCTTCTCCTGCTTACTGGGACTGTCCTTCTCTGCTTTCTGGGACTGTCCCCTCTCCTGCTTACTGGATGTCCCTTCTCCGCTTACTGGGACTGTCCCTTCTGCTACTGGGACTGTCCTTCTCCTGCTTACTGGGACTGTCCCTTCTCCTGCTTACTGGGACTGTCCTTTTCCTGCTTACTAGGACTGTGCCCTCTCTGCCTTACATGGGACTGTCCCCTCTCCTGCTTACTGGGACTGTCCCTTCGCCTGCTTACTGGGACTGTCCCTTTTCCTGCTTACTAGGACTGTGCCCTCTCCTGCTTACTGGGACTGTCCCTTCTCCTGCTTACTGGATTGTCCCTTCTCCTGCTACTGGGACTGTCCCTTCTGCTAACTGGGACTGTCCTTCTCCTGTTACTGGGACTGTCCCTTCTCCTGCTTACTGGGACTGTGCCCTCTCCTGCTTACTGGGACTGCCTTCTCTGCTTACTGGGACTGTCCCCTCTCCTGCTATGGGACTGTCCATCTCCTGCTTTAATGGGATGCCCCCTCTCCTGCTTACTGGGACTGTCCCTTCTCCTGCTTACTGGGACTGTCCCTCTGCTTACTGGGACTGTGCCCTCTCCTGCTTACGGGGACTGTCCCTTCTCCTGCTTACTGGGATGTCCCCTCTCCTGCTTACTGGGACTGTCCCTTCTCCTGCTTACTGGGACGCCCTTCTCCTGCTGTTGGGACTGTCCCCCCTCCTGCTTACTGGGACTGTCCCTTCTCCTGCTACTGGGACTGTCCTTCTGTAACTGGGACTGTCCCTTCTCCTGCTTACTGGGACTGTCCCTTCCTCCTGCTACTGGGACTGTCCCTTTTCCTGCTTACTAGGACTGTGCCCTCTCCTGCTTACTGGGACTGTCCCCTCTCCTGCTTACGGGACTGTCCCTTCTCCTGCTACTGGGACTGTTCACTTTTCCTGCTTATAGGACTGTGCCCTCTCCTGCTTACTGGGACTGTCCCTTTCCTGCTTACTGGGATTGTCCCTCTCCCGCTTACTGGGACTGTCCCTTCGCTACTGGGACTGTCCTTTCTGCTACTGGATGTCCCTTCTCCTGCTTACTTGGACTGTTGCCCTCTCCTGCTACTGGGACTGTCCCTTCTCCTGCTTACTGGACTGTCCCCTCTCCGCTTACTGGGACTGTCCCATCTCCTGCTTTAAGGGACTGCCCCTCTCCTGCTTACTGGGACTGTCCCTTCTCCTGCTTACTGGGACTGTTCCCTTGCTTACTGGGACTCTGTGCCCTCTCCTGCTTACTGGGACTGTCCCTTCTCCTGCTTACTGGGACTGTCCCCTCTCTGCTTACTGGGACTGTCCCTTCTTCCTGCTTTACTGGGACTGTCCCCTTCCTGCTTACTGGGACTGCCCTCTCCGCTTACTGGGACTGTGCCCTCTCCTGATTACTGGATGTCCCTTCTCCTGCTACTGGGACTGTCCCTTCTCCTGCTTACTGGGACTGTCCTTTCTCCTGCTTACTGGGACTGTCCCATCTCTGCTTACTGGGACTGTCCCTTCTGCTAACTGGGACTGTCCCTTCTCCTGCTTACTGGGACTGTCCCTTCTCCTGTTACTGGGACTGTCCCTTCTCCTGCTTACTGGGACTGTCCCTTCTCTGCTTACTGGGACTGTCCTTCTCCTGCTTACTGGGACTGTCCCTTCTGCTAACTGGGACGTCCCTTCTCCTGCTTACTGGGACTGTCCCTCTCTCTTCTTACTGGACGTGCCCTCTCATGCTTATGGGACTGTCCCTTCTCCTGCTTACTGGGGACTGGCCCCTCTCTGTTACTGGCTGTCCCTTCTGCTAACTGGGACTGTCCCTTCTCTGCGCTACTGGGACTAGTGCCCTCTCCTG
>WSYH01014759.1:0-15087 GCA_036426205.1 Ascaphus truei
TCCCTCCTTCTCTCTCCTCTCCCCTCTCTCCCTCCCCTCCCTCCTTCATCTCCTCTCCTCTCTCCTCTTCCTTTCTCCCTCTACCTCTCTCCTTTTCATCTCTCCCTCCTTCTCTCTTCTATCCCCTCTCCTCTTCCCCCTTCTCTCCTCTCTCCCCTTCCTTCTCTCTCTACCTCTTTCCTTCCTCTCTCCTGTCCCTCCTCTGTCCTCTCCTTCCCCTCTCTTGTTCCTCTCCTTCTCTCTCCTCTTCCTTTCTCCCTCTACCTCTCCCCCTCCATCTCTCTCTTCTCCCCATCCTCTCTCACTCTCCCTTCCCCATCTTCTCTCCCCCTCTCTCCTCATCTCTCCCCCTCTCTGACACACACATGCACACACACACTCAGTCTGACACACACACACACACACTCAGTCTGACAAACACACAACACTCAGTCTGACACACACATGCAACTTTGAGCAGAAGCAGCAGCATCTCCCCCCACACCTCCGGTAGCTCACATGAAAAGTTCACAGAAGAAGCTTACACCACAGATGACACCCCTACCCCTCCTCCCTCCTCCCTCTCAGCTCACAGGCAAGAGGCAGCAAGGACTGCACATGAGCTCCTAGGAGGGAGGAGGAGAGCGATCGGGGAGAGCCCGGTTGGGAATTACTGCCCCAAGCCCCATTCCTCTTATAGCCCCCCCCCCCGAGAACTGCTTACCCGCTCCGCCTTGATGATACTCGGGTCCTGCATCACCTCCTCGAAGGCCACCATCTACCCCTCCTACTCCGGCGGCTTCTGCTGCTCTGAACGTGCGCCGGGGGGGTAAGGGGGAAGCAAGGGAGGCATGGAGCTGACTCACCACATGCTCCATGCAGGAAGAGGCGGGCCTCGCTTTTCAAGCTCATGTAGAGCTTGCTGCGGGCCAAAAAAAAAAATCTTGGCAGCGTGCCAACACGCGGCAACCAATCAGGAGAGGTGGAGGTTTTGTTTTTTTTCCTCCCTTATTGCAGGTGCATAGCAAGCGCAGTAAGCAGGCGATGGGATTTATCGAATGGCAGGGGTCCCGTGCGGCCGAGCCCCCTGACTCATGGGGGCCGGACCAAATTATTTCTCGGGCCTTATACGGCCCGCGGGCCGGACGTTCCCCACCCCTGGTCTATACGCTTATGTTTTTTGCTCTTTAGTAATAGTTGAATGCACTGTTTAAGAGATATAGATTATAGCCACTAATGTGCAGTGACTATTTGTGTCTATCTAAAAGAGATTTTTTATGTATGTTGCAGCGAGACCTAAACATCAGTGTAGTGTTAACTAGCACTTAGAGTAACTATGACTCATCTAGTCTTTGCTAGAGCTGGTTAATTTAGGTCAGCTCCTCGGTGAATGTATCTCTTCCAAAGTCACTTTTAGTCAGCAGTGATCTGAGTTTTGATAAGAGCGAGCAAACAGCAACAGCTGACTATGTGAAAGGAACTGTGTTTAAGCACAGCTCTGCACAAATGGCACGCTGACACGTGCATGCAAGTTGATATATAAAAATGCATACACGAATCATTGAGGTCCGACTACTGGTATAAGGATATACTATGCGGGTTCAATAATTTAAAGAAAAACTTTTAAGTCAACCCCTTATCCACCAGGACATAAGGATTTAATACACTGATTTTGGTTAGAAATAAAGATCACAAAGTGTACAAACGTATTTGTGGCATTTGCAGTATTGATATGAGCAAAGATAAAGTGAGAGCTCATACACTGGCGACACACTTTATTCGAGCTCGGCTAGTCCCACGAATTCGGGTATACCCGGGTGTATTGAGGTTTGTGACTGTTTTCTGCCCGAGTGCATTGAGTTATTTTCCGGCAGGGATTGAAGCATTTTATTCCCGCTGGCTGCAATACTGCACAGTATATATATATAAACTGCATTACAATTCATGAATTTATGCCATCTGGTAGACACGCGAAGCATTGCAGCCTATTAAATCCTAATCATTATCATTTAACAGATCAGCCGCCCATCAGCCAGGCATGAACCCAGGCTGGGAAGGCAAATGCAACGGGGCTTGTCAGAGGTGAGGAGCGGCGCATTCCAGGTATCTGCCAGGTACATACCGGGTATTTGCTCGAATAAAGTGTGTCGGTGCAGTATGTGAATTGGGTATTAATTAAAAATAGCTCGGTACAATCGGCTGCCAGTAGTAAGATTTACAACAAAAAGCGCAGAAGGATTCATTTACGGTGTCAATAATCCCATAGAAAAATAGCTAACTGCTTTGTGAGCAACATAATTAACCTCCTTACTGCTGGTTGTGTGCAAAGTATTGATCCAATTGTGGCAAAAACAAGGCATTGAGTATTCTTATACTCACCGCAGACACAAACGATAACAACTGGCTAAGTGAGTCGGGCTGTTTGTAGATTTAGTAGAATACTAATCGCAGCTGTGGAAACACAATGAACCGTGTAGCTACAGTATCGGCAGCATCTATTTGAAGCAATGCCGCCGGCCGGGTGCGTGTGCACAGCGTGTAGACGCGGCACGTTGCGGCGCACTGTGACGTCACAGTCACGTGCGTGCCCGGCTTCCCCGGCTTCCCCGGGCTTCCCCGACACCCCTGGAGATTAAAGTAAGGTAAGCGGGGGTGCGGGGAAGCAGAGGGGCAGAGCAGGAGCCGGGTTCGGGGTCGGGAAGGGGGGGTAAATTGCGCGCGAAGTGGAGGGGGGGTGCGTGGGGGAAACGCGGTGGCACGCGGTTTTGACTGGCGGCAGCCGGAATAGATCCCGGCATGCCGCCGGCATTACTTCAAATAAAAGCTGCCGCCACTGTATGAATATTTGAGGAATATAAAACACAACCAAAGGATATAACATATTATGATCCAGTGAGCTTGTACACATAATTAACCTCAATGAGCTTTCAAAAGAACTATTCATCCCACGGGCAGTACAAAGGACTCTGGGGCATCCCTTAAGGTTGGAGGAAAGGAAATTTCACCAGCAACAAAGGAAAGGGTTCTTTACAGTAAGGGCAGTTAAAATGTGGAATTCATTACCCATGGAGACTGTGATGGCAGATACAATAGATTTGTTCACAAAAAGGTTGGACATCTTTTTAGATGGGAAAGGTATACAGGGATATACCAAATAAGTATACAGTACATCGGAAGGATGTTGATCCAGGGATTAATCCGATTGCCAATTCTTGGAGTCAGGAAGGAATTAATTTTTCCCCTTAATGGGGTTTTTTGTTTGCCTTCCTCTGGATCAATAAGTATAGATATAGGATAAAGTATCTGTTGTCTAAATTTAGCATAGGTTGAACTTGATGGACGGAAGTCTTTTTTCAACCTCATCTACTATGGAACTATGTAACTATGTAACCTCATCACTGATGGTTGCATGATTTAAGTACCACATACTATCAGCCACGGTATGAATACTACGATGTTAAAAGGTTTGATTACATTGTGGCAATAACAAGGCGCTCAGTATATTGAAACTTACCCACGGTAATTTAATCGCAGAAATAAACGACCACACAGCCTATTGAATATATGTGCTAATATAGTGTGTGAATGGATTGTAACAATATATGGTGTAATAGTGTAGAATATATATAAATGTGACAATGGAAATAAAAAAATAAAAGTAAAAATGTGTAAAAATGTATATTAAATAATGATGTATATATTAAAAATTGGTTGAAATAATGTGAATGTAAAAATAAAAAATAAAAATAAAAATATTGATGAGTGATCATTTGTGGAGATAAATCGTACAGAGCAATATGCTAAGTACCCTACAAGCCGACCCCCTAATTCTGCATGTAATCAAATGATAGAAAGTGACTGATAATGACCACATGAATGACCATAGCCCAGAGGGAATGCATAGCATTCAACCCAGACCTCTGGAGAAACACCCAAGAGTGTTCAAACTATGGTACTAATATCAATATGGTCATTATGTCCTTTAGGACATGTAGTATCCAAAATATATAAATAATTTTTTTTTATTTTTTATTTCCATTGTCACATTTATATATATTCTACACTATTACACCATATATTGTTACAATCCATTCACACACTATATTAGCACATATATTCAATAGGATTTTTCATTGCACATTAATATTTAGTCACTATCTGTCACACATATCACATGTATGTTTAGCTATACTTCTTCCTCTGTCCTTGCTTTGGATCAATCTAATTTTGCCTCCTCTGACTCCACGCTGGAATCTATAAATAAGGTAATACTTTGGGGATATTTACAACGAAAGTTTAATATTGTTGTCACTCAGTACGATTATGCATTGACTAAAAGTAATTTCGACATTTATATCCCTAAGATACCAATATTGAATCAATATTTAATATTTAATAATATGGGGGTAATCACTAATGTTCATTTTTATTTAACCAAGTCTCAAACATTAGTCATTTAAATATAGGTCACTTTAAACTCATTCTGACTTGTATAATTTCAATTTATGTATATAAATATCACCATCTTTATATAGGTATTCCAACATATAATTCTAATTTATGTATATACATATCATCATCTTTATATAGGTTTTCCAACACATAGTTATCACTTACTATTAAACTGTTTTTGAAGTTTATGCTGTTCATGATTAAAATAAATTGAATAATATATATATATATATATATATACTTTCTTACCTTTTAATATTATCTAAATACATTTTTTCTAGTTCTTATTACTAATATCTGTTCTTAATGTATGTATATAATCTCTCATACTCAATGGGGTCCTCACAAAATGATTTGTTTTATGAATTGTTTATAAATTGTTTTGTAGATGTGTAACATGGGATTTATATTATATTACTGCTTCAATTAGAGTATTGGCCAATTACACCAATTACCTCCCTATAAATACCATGGACTGGTGCTTAGTGGGTATCCCCTGAAGAAGTCATCATTGATGACGAAACGCGTAGGGCGTGGCTAGATTGCGGCCGCCATTTGCTCACGAACACTGCTGATACTTGCGCAGAGACTTTTGGGCTCCCGTGTGCGCTCGTTGCAGCCATTGCTCAGCTGAATTGAGGACTCTCTAAACCTTGTTTCCTGGTGGGACCCGTTTTCCCTATACACGCTGAACACCAAAGGCGAGGGATTCTGTTTCCAGTTCCTGCTGTATGGAGGAGGTCCACGTGACGACACCACTGATCTAAGCTGGACGCTGTTTGCTGGAGCTGCTGGCACATAAGAGCCTATCTCATACATGCTTATTTTTGCTGTACCTTTGTGAGTGGGCATTTTATAGATTTTATGTTCCTTTAATACATTTTTTATTATGGTAATGCACTAGGTGTGCGCCTGTTTCTTTCTTTTTCCTTTTTTCTAGATATCTGTAGGGACTGGTGATCCCTTTGAAACGGGCTGCAAGAAACTGGAGTTTGTGCCATTGGAACAGGACTTTATGTACTATAGGTTTTTTAATTTTTATTTTTTGACAATTTTTTCTACATTTTTTATACATTAAATTCAATTTTTTTTTTTATTTTTTCACATTTTTTTTACAGGGTTGCATTGTTAGAAGATTTCACTAATATTGTATTATTTTATAGTCCATATCATAGTGTATTAGTTTATATCTAGCCGCCCCGCTAAGCACATTCATGATTGGCTACTAGTTCTTCTATGATTATATATTAATAGGATATTTAGAGGCGCTACTTCTATTTCTGTTTGTTTTGATATATATATATATATATATATATATATATATATATATATATATACAGTTAGGTCCGGAATTTATTGGACAATGACACAATTTTCATAATTTTGGCTCTGTACGCCAGCACAATGGATTTGAAATTAAACAACCAAGATGCAAGAGAAGTGCAGACTTTCAGCTTTAATTCAAGGGGTTGAACAAAATTATCATATGAAACATTTAGGAATGGCAACCATTTTCATACACAGTCCCCTTATTTCAGGGACACAAATGTAATTGGTCTAATTAACACAATCATAAATAAAATGTTAATTTTTAATACTTTGTTGAGAATCCTTTGCAGGCAATGACTGCTTGAAGTCTGGAACACATGGACATCACCAAACGCTGGGTTTCCTCCTTTGTGATGCTTTGCCAGGCCTTTACTGCAGCTGTCTTCAGTTGTTGTTTGTTCGTGGGTCTTTCTGCCTTAAGTTTTGTCTTCAGCAAGTGAAATGCATGCTCAATCGGGTTGAGATCAGATGATTGACTTGGCCATTGCAGAATATTTCACTTCTTTGCCTTAAAAAACTCCTGGGTTGCTTTCGCAGTATGTTTTGGGTCAATGTCCATCTGTAAAGTGAAGCACCGTCCAATCAACTTCGCTGAATTTGGCTGAATCTGAGCAGACAATATATCCCTACACACTTCAGAATTCATCTGGCTGCTTCTGTCACATCATCAATAAACACTAGTGAACCAGTGCCAATGTAAGCCATGCATGCCCATGCCATCACACTGCCTCCACCGTGTTTTACAGATGATGTGGTATGCTTCGGATCATGAGCCGTTCCAAGCCTTCTCCATACTTTTTTCTTCCCATCATTCTGGTACAGGTTGATCTTAGTTTCATCTGTCCAAAGAATGCTGTTCCAGAACTGGGCTGGCTTTTACAGATATTGTTTGGCAAAGTCTAATCTAGCATTTCTATTCTTGAGGCTTATGAATGGTTTGGTAAAGATGGGAAATGAATCCCCAATAGGTGCTGCCAATATCCAGGATAACAGTAGCAATATAGCTGAAAGTCCAGGAGGTAGTATATACTCTATAATATAGTGCGTGCAGTGTATAGGCAGTGTATAGGCATAAAGCTCACAATATAGCCATGATATGGGACTCCAAAATCTGGACACAAATAAGATGATTCAAACTGACATGTAGAGGAAACCAAACTCCCGTAATGCATTTCTCATGGCCAATATTGATCATTCTAGGCCATTGAAGAAAGGCATCTTAAAAGGTCAATTTTAGAGATTAAAAAGACTATGTTCTACAGAGGAATCTGTTGAGAAGCAGTCTAGAGACCTGGTTAACAGGTTTCAAGAGAGGGGTTATCAACACTTACACATTCAGGAGGCTTTGGATGTGGTTAAAATCATGAATAGGACGGACCTTCTCTTGAATGTTGGCAAAACAAACAGGATAAATAACAAAAAATATAAATGTGTGGATTCTTTACTAAATAAAAATAAAGGTCAAATGGGACCTTATTTTATCACTCAGCAATCCAAACAAGCAGACTCTATTAGACACATTGTTTATAAGCACTGGGATACACGCAAGCTAGATAATGATTTGGAATCTGTGGTGAGTGAGGGACCGAAATTTGTATTCAAAAAAGCGAAGTCATTAGCAGGCTTTTTATCACCTAACATGTTTCATTCGTACCATCAACAACATATCTCCAACATTCCTAGAGGGTTCTTTAAATGCGACCACTGTGTGATTTGCCAATATGCTACTCCTATCACCAACATTCGAATTGTAAAGCCTAATAAGAATATAAAGATTATGTCTTTCATTAATTGCAATACCAGCTACACGGTTTACAGAATTCATTGTGGCTGTGGTAAGCACTACATTGGCCGAACTATTAGGTCCTTGAAATTTAGAATTATGGAGCACATAAGGGCCATCAAATAAAGTAATACCACTCATCCAGTCTCAAGACATTTTGCCTGTTGTCCACAGGGAGGTATCCAGAACTTCTCTTTTTCGGCTGTTGAGCATGTTCCTATACCGCCCCGGGGTGGGGATAGGTTGAACATGCTCAACAGACGTGAGATGTTCTGGATTTTTAGTATGGACACATTACACCCATTTGGAATTAACCAGGATTGGGAATTGATTCATTTTCTATAATAATATTTTTTTATGATTTATAGGATTTAATATTTATTCTTCTGATTTCATCCATATTCTTGTTGTTTTTCATGTATTATCTGTTAATTTAAGTTAATATATTGTTATATATATATTTGTATCTATCAGGATATTATATATTATATATTATGTTATGTTATGCATGATCATTTGTTACTATGCTATGGTCATTCTTTAACAGTGGAAAGTGTCAATTTTATTTAGTATTCCTTTATGTGATTTGGTTCATACAATTTAAAAACATATATACACACATTTATTTATTTAATGCTCATTTATTGTTATTATACATGTTTTTTCAACATGGTATTAATTAGTATTGCTGTATACATGCTATAATTTTTTTCTTTATATATATATTTTTTGATATATTATTAGAATATCACTTAGTTAATAATATCATATACACATTTTTGTTATATTTATGTTTTTTCACTTTAGAAGGGTTAAATGTGTTCTTGTTTTAGTGTACACTTTTATATTAATATAGCTCATTATTTATTTATTTATTTTTGCTTAGATATACATTCATGTATTGGAAGGTTTTTTCTTTTTAGTATATACTTTTTAATTTCACTATTTTGTTAGTATTGCATTTCTCAATGAAGTTGTCATTAATTATAGATTTGTGCTTTCTGTATTTCCTGGTTTGTTCGGGGAGCCTTTTTTTCCCCTTTGGGCTTCCGTATTTATGACCCGATCGGCCATCTTGGGATCGGGTGAGTCACTTGGTGGCGAAATTGTCTCCTGACAAGGCAGGCACTCAGTAAGTTCACCTGTTTATTGTTTTGTATGTTGTTCTCATCTTGTATGGATCATTTTGACTGGGGCATTGGTTTCGCTCTGAGGCACCCGTAGTTTACTACTCGATCACGTGATCGGGTGGAGAGTCTTGGCGCAAATTCACTTCCTCATTCAAATCTCCATATATAGAGCATTGTTTTAGAACACAGGTCACTCTTTGACAAAGCGCCACGACGGCGTGAAACGCGTTAGAGGACCCGTTTTTTGTAGCCATGTCTACTTATGCCTTAGAATAAAGCATTTTTAATTTTATTTCTACCAGCCTCCAGCCCTTTATTTTCACAGGCAGTGCTCCACCACCTTTTTTCACTTATGAATGGTTTGCACCTTGTGGTGAACCCTCTGTATTTGCTCTCGTGAAGTCTTCTCTTTATGGTAGACTTGGATAATGATATGCCTACCTACTGGAGAGTGTTCTTCACTTGGATGTTGTGAAGAGGTTTTTCTTTACCATGGAAAGGATCCTACGATCATCCACCACTGTTGTCTTCCGTGGACGTCCAGACCTTTTTGTGTTGCAGAGGTCACCAGTGCGTTCTTTTTTTCTCAGAGTGTACCAAACTGTTGATTTGGCCACTCCTAATGTTCCTGCTATCTCTCTGATGGATTTTCTTTTTTTTTTGCAGCCTAAGGATGCCCTGTTTCACTTGCATTGAGAGCTCCTTTGACCGCATGTTGTGGGTTCACAGCAACAGCTTCCAAATGCGAATGCCACACCTGGAATCAACTCCAGACCTTTCACCTGCTTAATTGATGATGAAATTACAATGGAATAGCCTACACCTGTCCATGAAACAGCTTTTGAGTCAATTGTCAAATTACTTTTAGTCCCTTGAAAAAGAGGGGACTACATATTAGAGAAATGTAATTCCTAAACCCTTCCTCCAATTTGGATGTGAATACCCTCAAATTAAAGCTGATAGACTGAACTTTAAGCCCATATTCATTATTTAATAGTAACTTGAATTTAGTTTGGTACACATCCAAAATAACAAAACTTGTATCAGTGTCCAATTATTTCTTGAGAGAGCGAGAGTGAGAATGATGGCGAGGACTAAAGTATTCAACAGTACAAATGAATGCGGGACAAGACCATGCCATGACGCAAGATGCAAAACCTGGGCAATGCTCCACAAAGCGGACACAAATACCACACAGGAATCTGGAGTACAAAATCAGAAGAAGGTTCACCTGTTCCTCCAGCAATGTTGCATACCTTATCATGTTCATGAAATGCCCAGGGGGCTGCTACCAAATAAGTGTAACAGGACAGGGGCTAAACAAGAGAATGAATCTACATCGCCACAGCATCACACGCGGAACAAGAGACAGTCCTGTCGGCGACATTTCTCTGACTATGGCCATAAGATGAATGATCTCAAGGTGGCCATGCTCAAAGGTAATCTTGAATACCAAAAGAGAGATGGTTGCATAAATACAAAATTATGCAACTGTTCGGGACACTTAGTGGTGGCCTAAACTGAGACCGCAGTTTCATGGGTCACTACTGACACAAGAGAACTCTCTTCCCATGAGTGATAAAGGCCATGTCTATACATACTGCACTATATGAATGCGCACACAGCTGTCTCTTACACATACAAATGTACAATGTAATTCTATCCCTATATACCAATAGGGACCACATAGTATCTGCACACACTAATAGTAATGCAACACCCTCTTACATTTCTACACCTACCCACATCATTGGTATACACTCCCACTCCACACACCTTTTGTAAAGCGCTGTGTACACTGTGGGCGCTTTATAAATTATTCTGTTTTTGACTCTTGTATGATTTCTTCTACCCTCGACCATGACTAGTGACCCCTATGGTCCATACCTCTCCAATCCTCGACTACGGTTAGTGACCCCTACGATCCGCACATCTCCAACCCTGACCCGGTTACAATAAAAAGAAACTTATGGTGTACCCCCGCTTCAGCTTGGATATATTACTGACTATTCAGCCTTGAAAAAGCACTCGCGAAACGCGCGCGTCGGCAAGCACGTGACCACGTGCACGCGGAGGTGCTCGAGTTCACATACACTGACTCAGCGATATTGAGAGAGTCAGCGTGGCGCCTCCAGTGCACATTAAAGGACTATTAGGGTCCCAATGGACTCACTAGTCACATACAAGTAAAGGCAACTATTAAATCTGGCACAACATTGTATTACCTAACTATGTAAGGAAGCCACAATGCTAATTCCCTGATACAGCGAGCATCTCATAGGGTACAATACGATTTAGCAAAAGGCAAACCAAACCAGCATTTAACCTCTGGAGTGCCAGAATACAACCACACATGCTAAGCACTGTGCCAAATGGGGACAGGTCTGTCAATTGACCGATATACAACCCCAAAAGGTTCACTACTCAGCTATTAACTTGGTATCTATCTAGGTAGGCAAATGGTGAACAGACGGCGGTCACTGCTCCACTGAAAAAAACAGACGTGATAGCAGTGTCATAATTATTACACCAGTACAAGTTTTATCAATACTAGTATAAGCACACATCAGACATCAACAGCTATAGATGTTTATGTACCAGCACCATACCCTATTCAACATACCATCTATTGTATAGGGAGGTGACGGGAACATACATAGGTGCACTTTGACAAGTTGGTTCTATACAACAACTTTAATATGCTTTAGCTGCCATCACGAATAGACAGCTATAGTCCATACTTAAGAGCACCAACTAGTATATTCATACTGGGGCCTGCATGTGTGCCAAATGCTGACAATCCACTAGTATCTCGTCAATTCACTCTACACGAGGGAACACTAGGCCAGTGAACTACCCAAACACTGGAAATTAAAATATGGTACACTCTTCTGGACACATTTATCCAATAGAGACGCACACACTTGGAATTTAATCTTTGTTTTAGACCCCAATATTTAACGTTATTGTCATGAATAAGTTATTTAAAAAAATCATCATACATTTTGGAATAGAGTGCTACCACCAGGGGCTCTGTCTGTCTATTTTGTACTAATAAAAAGAACCTGCACACTGGACGCGCTATGCAGCTACGGACTTCGGTCTGTGTGTCAATATCCCCACCTTCGCCCTGCAGTCCAGTCCTGTTGTGGCGAGCACTCGTTACAATTAGTTATAGACCAGAACTACTGGAGAGGGTGCTGCCTATAAGGTACCTATAAGGTCTGTACAAACAATAAACAAAGGATAGGCATACCAAAATTATGCAAAAATGTCTTTTAGTGCCCAACATTTGCTACCACATATTTTTTTTACTTTTTTTGGTGTGCCTGTGCCTTTGTTAATACTGTTTATGTGTTTATATATGCAGCCAGGTCACCTGATGGCTACTTTCTGCCCTTGGGCCTGGCAGTAAACCTTTGTACTATCAGTTGCCAGTAGTTGGTATGGGGTTTTTCCCCTCCTATTTGTTACTGCGCTTGAGTGACGACAGGGGGTGGTACAACCTGTTAGTAGCTGGACAAAAGGTGGGGGTGCCCGTCTCCTGGAATGTACTTTTACGGGCAGAAAAGGTGCTCGAGTTCACATACACTGACTCAGTGATATTGAGAGAGTCAGCGTGGCGCCTCCAGTGCACATTAAAGGACTATTAGGGTCCCAATGGACTCACTAGTCACATACAAGTAAAGGCAACTATTAAATCTGGCACAACATTGTATTACCTAACTATGTAAGGAAGCCACAATGCTAATTCCCTGATACAGCGAGCAGCTCATAGGGTACAATACGATTTAGCAAAAGGCAAACCTAACCAGCAATTAACCTCTGGAGTGCCAGAATACAACCACACATGCTAAGCACTGTGCCAAATGGGGACAGGTCTGTCAATTGACCGATATAAAACCCCAAAAGGTACAGTACTCAGCTATTAACTTGGTATCTATCTAGAACAGAGTTATAGCAGTGTCATATTATACACCAGTACAAGTTTTATCAATACTAGTATACAGCACACCTCAGACATCAACAGCTATAGATGTTTATGTACCAAGCACCATACACCCTATTCAACATACCATCTATTGTATAGGGAGGTGACGGGAACATACAATAGGTGCACTTTGACCAAGTTTTGTTCTATACAACAACTTTAATATGCTTTAGCTGCCATCACGCAATAGCACAGCATAGGTCCCATACTTAAGAGCACCAACTAGTATATTCATACTGGGGCACTGCATGTGTGGCCAAAACTGCTGACAATCCACTAGTACTCTAGTCAATTCACTCTACACGAGGAACACTAGGGCCAGTGAACTACCCAAACACTGGACATTAACCCAATTATGTACACTCTTCTGGACACATTTATCCAATAGAGACGCACACACTTGGAATATTTAATCTTTGTTTTAGACCCCAATATTTTAACGTTATTGTCATTAATAAAGTTATTTAAAAAAATCATCATATCATTTTGGAATAGAGTGCTACCACCAGGGGCTCTGTCTGTCTATTTTGTGTACAATAAAAAGAACCTGCACACTGGACGCGGCTATGCAGCTACGCGACTTCAGGTCTGTGTGTCAATATCCCCACCTTCGCCCTGCAGTCCAGTCCTGTTGTGGCGAGCACTCGTTACAATTAGTATAGACCAGACTACTGGAGAGGGTGCTGCTATAAGGTACCTATAAGGTACTGTACAAAAATAACAAAGGATAGGCATACCAAAATTATGCAAAAATGTCTTTTATGTGCCCAACATTTCAGCTACCCACTATTTTTTACTTTTTTTTGGTGTGCCTGTGCCTTTGTTATATATGTTTATGTGTTTATATATGCAGCCAGGTCACCTGATGGCTACTTTTCTGCCCTTGGGCTGGCAGTAAACCCTTGTACTATCAGGTTGCCAGTAGTTGGTATGGGGTTTTTCCCCTCCTATTTGGTACTGCGCTTGAGTGACGACAGGGGGTGGTACAACCTTTAGTAGCTGGAAAAATGGGGTGCCCGTCTCCTGGCTGTACTTAAGGGCAGAACCGCCCTAAAGTTGGGTGTCCTTCCCCTCTTAGGAAGGCAGGTCACACAGCTGGGAGCCTGAGATTGAGGCCTTCCCATGTGCTCTTGCCTCCGGGGGAGAGTAAGTGTGGATCATGCCTCTGCCACTGCTAGGAAGGTGAGGAAGAGCTAGGATTGCTGCGGGTGCCCTTGGCTTGTAGTGGCAGTCCAGGGACCATCATCTGTTGAATCCTGAGAGACTGTATTGGACAGATCCTTCCTTGTTCCTGTTACTGCAGAGTATAGTATTAAACCTGTTCCTGTTTGCAATATACCTCCTGCCTGGTGCGTGACCTTACTGGGGGAAGAGGTAACCAACACTTGAACAAGTTACCACCAGGGGTCACCAAAAGCCCTATATATTGCACTCAAAAGTTACAGTATCCATGTCAGACACTTTGGTAAATGGATATTGTATAATAATATAGGACCAAAGGAAGGGTCCAAAACCCCGTAATAGCAGACTCAAATGCAAAGTATAAAAACCAAAAATAACAAAATGTTATTAAAACTATACTTGACAAACCAATATCAATATACAGATACACATAGGATTTAAAATCCTCAGGTGGGAGAGACGGTGGAAACGGGAGGTAAGCAGGTATGTATTTAACGGTAGCTTAAGTGTGGAGCCAATGTCCACTTCGATATGAGGTATATATGATATGATAACCATAAGCCACTGGACAAGGCAAATAAAAGGAATAAATACCCTATCTGCCCAAACTACGCAGAATGACACTCATATGGATATCGCTAGTGAGGAGTACCGTGGCACACAGAAGATGTGCCGGGATGCCTGCAGTACTCACACTACCAGAGTGAATACTCAATATTGAGTCCTCAGGGATATCGCATATCATCGGGTAATCCCGTTGTGTCAATGTGTATAGATCGAGAATAAATCCCTCTGTAGTAGCGTATGCTGCGCTCAACCTGAAAGATATGCTCTTCAGAGAGAAAAAAACGTGAGAATCGGTTATATCCAGCGCTGTGTTACCTCGTTTGTATTTCCCCCTTACCAAACCGTCCCTCCTTGTATACGTCACACGTCCAACGTCACCATGCCCCGACGTACGTTTCACGTGCTAGGCACGCTTCTTCAGGGGAAGGGGTGTCACAAAACATGAATGTGGAAGCCGCAATTTAAGTCTAAAATCAGGGGAGGAACTGCCGTATCAACCAATGGAGGTAAGGATAGAATCCCGCCTTAAAAAGGCATAGATACATAGCGGAGAGATAGAATATAGTGTACAGGGAGTGTTTAGGAGTTAAATTAACCCCCAATATAGATCGACAAATTATCATGTATAAGTATGAATAATTACAAACAACTAGAGGGCTGTATACACCGATAGA
>WSYH01014760.1:0-15086 GCA_036426205.1 Ascaphus truei
GCTCCTAGGAGGAACTCACCCCTCAACCATGTCACAGCCATTAGTACCCTTTGCCCCTAGGAGGGACTGACCCCTTAACCATGTCACTGCAATTAGTTCATTTGCCCCTAAGAGGGACTGACCCCTTAACCATGTCACTGCCATTAGTACACTTTGCCCCTTGAACGGACGGACCCCTTAACCATGTCACTGCCATTAGTAATCACCCCCCCCCCCCCTTACCCCCCCATGCCCGGTGTGCCCCCCCACCAGTCACCCACCACCCAGGAAGGCAAAGTTCACCACCAGGAAGGCAGTCACCCCCCAGGCGTCAGTCACGAGTCACAAACCCAGGCAGGCAGTCACCACCCAGCAGGGCAGTCAGTCACCCAGGCAGGCAGTCACCCAACCAGGAGGCAGTCAGTAACCCACCCAGGCAGGCAGTCAGTAACCCAGGGCAGGCAGCACCACACAGGCAGGAGTCACCCACCAGGCAGGCAGTACCCACCCAGGCAGGCAGTCAACCACCCAGGCAGGCGCAGAGTACACCCACCCAGGCATGGGCCAGTCAGACACACCCAGGCAGGCCAGTCAGTTACCCACCCACGCAGCAGGGCAGAGTCAGTCACCCACCCACCCAGGGCAGGCGTCAGGTCACCACCACCCAGGCAGTAAGTACAAACCCAAGCAGGCAGGCAGGCAGCACCACCCACCCAGCAGGCAGTCATCACCCACCCACCCAGGCAGTCAAGTCACACACCAAAGCAGGCAGCAGTCCAGTCACCAACCCACCCAGGCAGAGGCAGTTCAGTCACCCAACCACCAGGCAGTCAGTTCACACACCACATAGGGCGGCAGGCAGTTCACCCACCGGCAGGCAGTTCAGGAACCACCCAGGAAGTCAGTCACCAACCCAGGCAGGCAAGTTAGTCAGTCACACACCCACCCGGCAGAAGTAGTAAGTCACCACCACCCAGGAAGGCAGTCAGTCGCCCACCCAGGCCGGCCAGTCACAACAAACAGGCAGGCAGTTCAGCACCCAACCACCCAGAGGCAGTCGGCAGTCACCCAAACCAGGCAGGCAGTCGTCCACCCAACCACCCAGGCAGGCAGTCACCCACCACCACCCAGGCATGCAGTCAGTTACCCCACCCAGGCAGGCAGTCAGTACACCCACCCAGGCAGGCCGTTTCAGCCACCCCACCACCCAGTCAGGCAATCAGTCACCCACCAGGCAGGCAGTCAGTCAGTCAACCACCAACCCAGGAGGCAGTGGTCAAGCAGGCAGTCAGTTCACCCACCCAGGCAGAGGGCAGTCAGTCACCCACCAGCAGGCCGTCAGTCAACCACCCAGGCAGGCAGTTAAGTAACCAAACAGCAGGCAGTCAGCACCCACCCAGGCAGGCAGTCAGTCCGTCACCCACCACACAGGCAGTCAGTCACCCACCAAGGCAGTCAGCCATCACCCCACAAGACAGGCAGTCAGTCCGTCACCCACAAAGAAAGGCAGACATCAGTCACCCACCCGGCAGGCAGGTCAGTCAAGGCAGGCAGTCAGTCCGGTTACCCACCCAGACAGGCAAGTCAGTTCACAAACATAGACAGGCAGTCAAGGCAGGCACCCACCAGGAAGGCAGTCAGCTTCAACCACCCACCACCACTCAGGCAGACAGTCAGTCCGTCACCCACCCCAGACAGGCAGTCAGTCCGTCATCAGGCAGGCAGTCAGTCCCGTCACCCAACCCACCCGGCAGGTCAGTCCACCACCAACCACCAGGAGACAGTCAGTCCGTCAGCCCATCCAGACAGGCAGCAGTCCGTCACCCGCAGACAGTCAGTCCACCCACCCAGACAGGCAGTCAGTCGTCACCAAACCCAGGCAGGCGTGGCAGTAAGTCACCACCAACCCAGCAGGCAGTCAGTCCTGTCACCCACCCAGAAAGGCAGTCAGTCCGTACCCACCACCAAAGCAGGCAATAACGGCAGGCAGTCAGTTCACCCACCCACCCAGGCAGGCAGCCAGTCACCCACCAGGAAGTCAGTCACCACACAGGCAGGCAGAGTCAGTCCACACACCACCAGGCAGGCAGTCAGTCACCCACCCACGCAGGCAGTCATCACCCAGGCAGGCAGACAGTCACACACACACCAGGACAGGCAGTAGTCACCACCACCAGGCAGGCAGTCAGTCGCCCACCCAGGCAAGGCAGTCAGTCACCCACCCACCCAGGCAGGCAGTAAGTCACCCAACCAGGCAGGCAGTCAGTCACCCACCCACCAGGCAGGCAGTACCCACCCACCCAGGCAGGCAAGTCAGTCACCCAACCCTCAAGGGCAGGGCAGTCAGGTAACCAACACCCACCCAGGCAGCAGGTCACCACCCAGGCAGCAGTCACCCACAACCCAGACAGGCAGTCAGTCACCACCCACCCAGACAGGCAGTCTCACCCACCCAGGCAGGCAGGCAGTTCACCACCCACCCAGTCAGGCAATCAGTCACCCACCCGGAAGGCAAGTCAGTCCGTCACCCACCCACCCAGGCGGGCAGTCAAGGCAGGCAGTCAGTCACCCACCAGGGCAGGAAGGTCCGTCACCCAACAGGCAGGCAGTCAGTCACCAACCCAGCAAGGCAGTTCAGTTCACCACCAGGCAGGCAGTCAGGCCACCCACCCAGGCAGGCAGTCAGTCCCTGTACCCACCAACCCAGGCAGTCATCACCCACCAAGGCAGGAGTCAGTCACAACCCCAAGACAGGCAGTCAGTCCGTCACCCAACAGACAGGAGAAGTCAGTCACCCACCAGGAGGCAGTCAGTCACCCACCCAGGCAGTCAGTTCTACCCACCAGGCAGTCAGTCAGTCACCCACCCAGGCAGGCAGTCTGGTCACCCACCAGGCAGGCAGTATAAGTCCGTCATCCACAGACAGCAGTCAGTCACCACCCAGGCAGTCAGTCCGTCCACCCCCAAAGACAGGCAGTCAGTCCGTCACCAACCAAGACAGGGCAGACAGTAGTCACCCAACCCAGGCCGTCAGTCAAGGCAGGCAGTCAGTTCGTCTCAAACCCCACCCAGACGGCAGTCAGTCACCCACTAGGGCAGGCAGTCAAGGCAGAGGCACCCACCCAGCAGGTATATAGTCAGTCATCAAAACTCAGGCAGCCAGGTCAGTTCCATCACCCAACACCAGCAGGCAGGTCACAGTTCGTCATCCGGCAGGCAAGTCAGTCCGTCACACACCCACCCGGCAGTCAGTCACCTACCCACCACACCAGGAGACGTCAGTCGTCACCCACCCAGCAGGAGTCAGTCCGTCAACCCAGCAGACAGTCAGTTCACACCCCACCCAGACAGGCAGTCAGTCCGTTCACCCACCCAGCCAGGCAGCAGTAGTCACCCCACCCAGACAAGGCAGTAAGTCCGTCACCCACCCACAAAGAAGGCAGTCAAGGCAGGCAGTCAGTCACCCACCAAGGGCAGGCAGCAGTCCCCACCAAGGCATGGCAGTTAGTCAACCACCCAGGAAGGGCAGTCAGTCACCAACCAGGCAGGCAGTCATCAGTCACCAGCAGGCAGTCAGTTCGTATCCACACGACAGGCAGTCAGTCACCCCCAGGCAGTCAGTCCGTTCACCCCCAAGAAAGGGCAGTCAGTCACCCACTAGGCAGGCAGTCAAAGGAAGGCACCCACCCAGGCGGGTAGTCAGTCGAAAAACTCAGGCAGCAGTCAGCCGTTCACCCACACAGACAGGCAGTAGTCCGTCATCAGGAGGCAGTCAGTCCGTCACCAAAACACCCAGGCAGTCAGGTCAACACCCACCCACCCAGGAGACAGTCAGTCCGTCAACAACCAGACAGGCAGTTCAGTCCGTCACCCAGGCAGACAAGTCAGATCCCATCACCCACCCAGACAGGCAGTCAGTCCGTCACCAACCCAGACAGGGCAGGTCAGTCACGTACCACCAACCAAAGCAGCAGTCAAGGAGGCAAGTCAGTCACCCACCCAGCAGTCAGTCAGTCACCCACCAGGCAGGCAGTTAGTCACAACCAGGAGGCAGTAGTCACCCACCCAGGCAGGCAGTCAGCCACCCACCCAGGCAGGCAGTCAGCCACCCACCCACCCAGGCAGGCAGTCGTACGTCACCCACCAAGACAGGCATCAGTCACACACACACCCCAGGCAGGCAGTCCAGTCCACATCACCCACCAAGACAGGCAGTCCAGTCCGTCACCCACCCAGACAGGCAGGCAGTCAGTAACCCACCCACGCAGGCAGGCAGGTCAGTCACCACCACGCAGGACGTCAGTCTGTCACCCACCCAGGCGGCAGTCGTCACCCACAAACCCAGACGGGCATCAGGTCCATACCCAGGCAGGCAGTCCGTCTGTCACCCACCCAGACAGGGCAGTCAGTCCGTCACCGAGGCAGGCAGTCAGTCCGGCACCAACCAGGAAGTCAGTACACCCACCCAGGCAGGCAGCAGTCAAGGCGGCAGTCTAGGATCCGTCCGTACCACCCAGAAAGGCAGTCAGTCACCACTAGGCAGGCAGCTAAAGCAGGCACCCACACAGGCAGGTAGCCAGTCAGTCCGTCCACCCAGGCAGTCAGTCAGTCAACTCAGGCAGACAGTCAGTCACGGTCACCCACCCCGACATGGGCAGTCACGTATGATCATCAGGCAGGCATTCAGTCCGTCACCCACCCACCAGTCAGTAGTCCCCACCAGTCAGGCAGTTCAGTTCCATAACCCTCCAAGACAGGGAAGGTTCAGTCCGTCACCACCCAGACAGGCAGGCAGTCCAGTCACGCAACCACACGCAGGCAGGCAGTCAGTACCCACCCACGCAGGGCAGTCGTCCGTCACCCACCAGGCCGGCAGTCAGTCACCCTCACACCCGAAGACGGCAGTCAGTCCGTTCACACAGGCAGCAGTAAGTCTGTCACCACCCAGACAGGCATGTCAGTCACCACATAACCAGGGGGACAGTAGTCCGTCACCCACCCAGACAGGCAAGTATTCGTTCACACAGGCATGGGACGGTCAGTCCATCACCCACCCCTACCGCAGTCCAGGTCCGTCAACCACCCAGGCAGGCAGTAAGTCACCCACCCACCGCAGGCAGGCAGTAGTCCATCCCCACCCAGGGCAGGCAGTCATCGTCACCCCCAAGACAGGCGGCGTCAGTCACCCAACTCGCAGGCAGTCAAGGCAGGCACACACCCCAGGCAGTAGTCAGTCAAAACTCAGGCAGACAGTCAGTCCGCTCACCAACCCGACGGCAGTCAGATCCGCATCCAGGCAGGCCAGACAGTCCGCACCCACCCACCCCGGGCAGTCAGTCACCTACCCACCCACCCAGGCCAGACAGTTCAGTCCGTCACCCACCCCAGACAGGCAGTCAGTACGTTAACCCAGGCAGACAGTCAGTCCATCCACCCACCCAGACAGGCAGTCAGTCCGTCCACACCACCAAGACAGGCAGTCAGTCCGTCACCAACCACAAAGCAGGCCAGTCAAGGCAGGCCGTCAGTCACCACCCAGGCAAGGAAGTCAGTCACCACCACAGGCAGGCAGTTAGTCCACCCACCAAGGAAGGCAGTCAGTCACCCACCCAGGCAGGCAGTCAGCCACCCCCACACCAGGCAGGGCCGTCAGACAACCCTAACCACCCAGGCAGGCAGTAGTCAGTCACCACCAAGACAGGCAGTCAGTCACACACCCACCCGGAAGGCAGTCATCCATCACCCAACAAGGACAGGCAGTCAGTCCGTCACCCACCGACAGGCAGGCAGTCAGTCACCCAAGCAGGCAGGCAGTCAGTCACCCACCCAGCAGGAAGTCGATCTGTAACCCACCCAGGCCGCAGTCAGTCACCCACAAACCCAGACGGCAGTTCAGTCCATCACCCAGGGCGGCAGGTCAGTTGTCACCCCCCAGACAGGCAACGTCAGTCGTCCGTCACCGAGGCAGGCAGTCAGTCAGTCACACCACCAGGCAGTCAATCACCCACACAGGCAGGAAGCCAGTCAAGGAAGGCAGTCAGGTCCGTCACCACCCAGACAGGCAGTCAAGTCACCCAAATAGGCAGGCAGTCAAGGCAGGCCACCCACCCGGCAGGCTAATAGCAGTCAGTCCGTCACCAGGCAGGCAGTCAGTAAACATCAGGCAGACAGTCAGCCGTCACCCACCCAGACAGGCCGTCAAGTCTGTAATCAAGGCAGGAATTCAGTAAGTAACCCACTCCAACCCAGTCATGTCAGTAACCCCACACAGTTTCAGGCAGTCAGTCCATCACCCTCCAAGACAGGGTCAGTGCCGTCACCCACCAGACAGGCCGGCAGTCAGTCACGAACCCACGCAGGCAGGCAGTCAGTCACCCCACCACCCAGGCAGTCCGTCCGTCAACCACCCAGGCGGCAGGTCAGTCACCCTCACACCCAGACGGGCAGTCAGTCCGTCACCCAGGCAGGCAGTCAGTTCTGTCACCACCCAGACAGCGCAGTCAGTAACCCACCCTACCAGGGGACAGTCGGTCCGTCCACCCACCAAGACAGGGCAGTCATCCGCACCCGAGACAGTCAGTTCCATCAACCCACCCAAAAGGCAGTCAGTCCGTTCACCCACCAGGAAGAGTAAGTCACCCACCCACCCAGGCAGGCAGTCAGTTGCATCACCCACCAGACAGGCAGTCAGCCGTCACCACCCAGAAAGGCAGTCAGTCCTTCACCACCGACAGGCAGTCAGTCACCACCCAGTCACACACAGCGCAGTAACCCAACCCACCCAGGGCAGGAAGTCAGTCCGTCACCCATCCAACCCACCCAGCAGGCAGTCAGTGCAGCCGTTCACCACACACCCAGACAGCAGTCAGCAGTCAACCACCCAGACAGGCAGTCAGTCCGTCACCCAACCAGAAGGCAGTCAGCTCCGTCACCCACCCCGACATTAAGTCAGTCGTCACCCAACCAGGCAGGCAACGTCAGTCCGTCTCACACAACCAAGACAGGCAGTCAGTCAAACCCACCCAGGCAGGCAGTCAGTTTGTCACCAGCCCGACAGGCAGTCAGTCCGTCACCCACCCAGGCAGAGCAAGTCAGCCGTCACCAGGCAGGCAGTCAGTCACCAAGTCAAAACACCAAGCAGGTCACCAACCCAGTCACCCTGAGAAGTACCCACCTGCAGTCACCCACAACCCTGGCAGTCACCACCAGTCAGTCAGGCACCCAGTCAGTCCAGAAAACCCAGTCAGTGTCAAACCTTTAGCGTATTAACAATAAAAGGAAACAGTTAAGTGAAAGTATTTTTTCACCGTGGTTGGTGGGGGGGGGGGTTGGGTGGGGGAGGCCTGATCCTTTAAGTTGTCCTTGGCCCCAGATTTATGTTGGCGGCCCTGCCGCAAAAACACAAAAGTTAAAATCCCCGGTAATGATTGCAATATGTGACACGCCCGCTGCTGTTATGGCTGCAAGTTTCACGAAGTAGTTAGCTATTGCGCGCCACTGCCGGACCAACGGGTTGAACTGAAATAACTTCAAAAATTACCGCATGATTAATTATTCCGGTTTTTCCGCGGAGCAAAGAACAAATTGTTCACGCAGCTGCCACCTTTGCGGACTTCGATGTAATCACTCGATTACAGGCCGAGCATATCAAACACATCTTTGCAGAGCGTTGGACTAATTTCACTTAGGGGTTGATTAATAAACTTCAATAGCACCCCGATCGGCGCTATTATAGTTTAATGAATACCCCCATCGGAGTCCTGTGCTACAGGTCACAACTCCTTTGAACTTCTGAAATCATATGTATCTCTATATATTAGATATACCACAATACATCTCCGATCATTTATTCACACAGCACAGGTATTATATTATTTATTATTATATTATTATATTATTATTTATTCTTATTTAGATTATTATGTGCTGATTTAGTATATTATTATTATTATTGTTGTTATTATTGTGATTATTATTATTAGTATATTATTATATATTATTATTATTATTATTATTATTATGTATTATATTGTTGTTAGTTATTTGTATTATTGTATTATGTTATTGATTATTAATAATTATCACCAGATTGTAAGCTCTTCGGGACAGGAACTCCCTTTCCTAATGGTACTTTTATGTATGACGGCGCGCTTTTACCCATATGTGGTTAGTGAGTCAGTGTGTTACCGCATGGGACAACGTGTGACATAAATTTTAATTATAGAAAGAAAGATTATACCTACATAGTTATACTTATCTCTAGCGTTACATCAATAAATTAATAATAATAATAATAATAATAGAATAATGTAAGTAATAATAGATATTAGTTGTAGTTAGTATTAGTAGGTTATCTATATCTGGTTTATCTATATCTTATCATCTTATGTATTGATCTATCTTAATTATCTATTGCTTTATCTATCTTCTATCTATATCTTACAGTTATGTCCATCCATCTCTATCTATACATTCATTTAATCTTGTTGTTTATTGCTGTGTACGTTACAAATGTAGGACTACTATTGTATAGAAGAACGTGGATAGATCACACAGAAAATGTCATATTATATATCAAATATTCCTTTTATTCCTAACACATGTAACACATTAGAATGACCCAGGCTTGCTGTCAGTCACGACTGCGAGCTTGTCTGTCTGAAACCAGGTATTCCCCATGCTTAAAGCACAAGCTGAACACTTTCCGCAGTCACAAGACTTACTAGTTGGTCTCATTGGAACAGCTACAAAAGTTTAGAATAACATCTAAAAGCAGAGACAGTGAATTGTGCTGGTAGTGAATCCCAGGAGGTCTCATTACCAGTCTGGGAGTCGGTGTTGCAATAACAGTGACATACATTGTTTCTTTGCAATAGCAAAGCAACACAAATACATATTAACATCATCAGCCATGAGGTACGAAGATTTACATCTATTGCATGTGCTCACCGCTCTACAAAGTAAGCGGCTTAGTAATCACTGCTTCAAGTTAACAATATACTTAATTGGCATTAACTTTGATTTCTTGTTTGCAAACAGGGACAGTGCATGATAATCAGTCCCTGAAGGACTTCGCTTTGCAGAGAGATAACATCTAGGGAGCATCTCTGTGTAATTTTTAATTGCTTCTTCTGTCTACCTAAAACTTTGCACCAATTAACAAGCTGATTCATTATAAACTCACATTGAACTTTGTAACATTGTCATTAGGGAGTTACCAGACTTGGCAGCAAAAACAAATCATCGCAGTGTGTTTTAACTAGCTTTCGCCTTTGCTATAACATATTAAAAAGCATTGATAATTTTAAATTATTATTATATAAATGGTCATTATCAAATACTACAGTATATAGATACCCCTCACAGCACAACACAAAGGCTGATTTTATTCCTTCAATTAATTTAGAAATCTTTAAATATAGTATTAATAGTATTACTATTATTAATAATAAAAATAATAATATTAAAAAAATTATCTTGACTCTATTTCTGTTAAATGGTAAATCCCTCCTAGTGGCCAAATGGTGACTAAATGCAGTGAACCATGGTTCAGGGGCAGTCCCTCTAGGGCAAAATAAACTAATGGCCAAGTGACATGGGTTAAGGGGTCGTCGCTCCTAGGGGCAAAGTGTACTAATGGCTGTGACAGTGGGAGGCGAGTGAGTCTCTCCTAGGGGCAAAGGTGTACTACATGCAGTGACCCATGGTTAAGGGGAGCAGTCACCTTAGGGGGCAAATAAATACTAATGGCGGGTGACATGGTTGAAGGGGTCAGTCTCTATGGGGCAAAGTGTACTAATGGTGTGACATGGTTTGAGGGGTGGAGTCTCTCTAGGGGCAAAGTGTATAATGGCATACGTGACATGGTGAAGGGGGTCAGTCCCTCCCTAGGGGGGCAAAGGTGAATAATGGCAGTTGACAGGGTTAGGGGTCAGTCTCTCCTAGGGGCAAAGCTAGTTACTAATGGCAAGTGAAATGGTAAGGGGTCGTCTCTCCTAGGGCACAGGTATAATGGCAGTGAATGGACATAGTAGGCTGTCCCCGTCCCTCAGTAGGGGCAAGTATACTAACTGGCCAGTGATAGGTTAAGGCTCAGTCTCTCTAGGGGAATGTTGTACTAATGGCAGATGACAGGGTTAAGGGGTACAGCTCCCTCCTGGGGCACAAAAGTAATAATGGCGAGTGACTGTATTAAAGGGTTCAGTCTATCCTAGGGGGCCAAGGTGGTACAATAGAAGTGACATGGTTATAGGGGTTTCCGGTCCGTTTTTTCAAGGGCAAAGTGTTTAACTATGGCATGGGACCCTGGTACAGGGGTCAGTCCCTCTTAAGGGGCAAATGGAAACTAATTGCAGTGGACATGGTTTAAGCGGGCAAAGTCTCCTAGCCCTATTCGGGGCAAGGGTACTACTGGCTGTGACATGGTTGAGGGGTGAAGTCTCTAGGAGCAAAGGTAAATGGCAGTGGACATGGTCTAAGGCGTCAGTCCCTCGTCGGGGCAAAGTGTACTAATGGCCAGTGACATGGTTAAGGGATCAAGTCCCTCCTAAGGGCAAAGTGTACAAGGCAGTGACAGGGTTAAGGCGTCCAGCTCCTCCTAGGGGCCAAAGTGTACTAATGCAGTGACTTATTAAAGTCGGTCAGTCTCTCCAGGGGCAGCAATGTGTATAATGGCAGGACATGTTTGTAAAGGGTCAGTCCCTCTAGAATTAAAAGTTTACTAATGCAGTGCACATTTGGTTTAAGGGGTCCGTCCCTTTAGGGGCAAAAAGTGTACTAATGCAGTCACATGGTAAAGGGGGTCAGCCCTTTTATGGGGCCAAGTGTACTATGGCAGTGTACTGGTTATAGTGTCAGTCACTCCTAGGACAAAGTGTACAATGGCAGTTAGTGAATGGTTATGGGTCAGTCACACTCTAGGGGCTATGTGTACTAATGCTGTGAAATGTTGAGGGGTGAGTTTCCTCTAGGGCAAAGTGTACTAATGGCAGTGACATGGTTAAGGCGTCAGTCACTCGTACGGCAAAGGTACTAATTGGCAGTTGACATGGTTAAGGGGTACAGTCCCTCCTAGGGTCAAAGTGTACTAATGGCAGTCAATGGTGAAGGGTCAGTCCCTCTTAGGGCGACGTGTTACTAATGGCAGTGACATGGTTAAGAGGTCCGTCCCTCCCTAGGGACACAGGGTACTAATTGGAAGTCACATGGTTAAGGGGTCAGTCCACCATAGGGCCAAAGTCTAATGGCAGAATGACTTATTAAAGGGGTCAGTCTCTCCAGGGCAAGTATGTATAATGGCAGTGGGACACGGATTAAAGGTTCAGTCCCTCCCTAGAATTAAAGGGTACTAATGGCATTGGCATTATTAAGGGTAGGTCACATCAAGGGGCAAGGTGGTACTAATGGCCAGTGACAGGTGTAAGGGGTCAGTCCCTCTTAGTGGCAAAATTTAACTACTAGTGACATGATTATGGGTCAAGTCCTCTAGGGGCAAAGCTGTAATAATGGCAGGGACTGGTTAAGGGGTCAGTCCCTCCTAGGGGCAAAAGTGTTAATAATGCAGAGTAGTGACAGGGTTAGGAAGGGGTTGAGTCCCTCCTAGGAGCAAAAAGTGTATGATGGCGGACGTAGTGACACGGGTTAAGGATCAGTTCCCTCCTAGGCAGCAAAGTGTACTAATTGCAGTGACATGATTAAGGGTCAGTCCCTCCTAGGGGCAAAGTGTACTAATGGCAGTGACTTATTAAAGGGGTCCAGCGTCTACCTAGGTGTCAAAGTGTATAATCGGCAGTCACATGGTAAGGGGGTCAGTCCCTCTTAGTGTGGCAAAATTAACCACTATTGCAGTGACATGCATGTATGGGTTTAGATCCCGTCTAGGGGCAACGTTGTACTAATTGCAGGACATGGTTAAGGGGTCAGCCCCCTAGGGGCAAAGTGTTGTTAATGGCAGTGAATGGTTATGGGGGTCGGTCGCTCCCTAGGGGCAAAGTGTAGTTTATATGGCAGGTGACAGTTTTAAGGGATCAGTCCCTCGTCGGGAGCAAAGCGTAATCATGGCCAGTGACAGGGTTAAGGGTTCAGTCCTATCCTAGGTGGTAATTGTGACTGAGTTAGGCATGTGATAGGGTTAAGGGGTCAGCCCCTCCTAGGGGCCAAAGTGTACTAATGGCAGTGACAGGTTAAGGAGTCAGTCCTCTTAGGGGCCAATATTAACTAATGGCAGTGACATGTTTAAGGTCAGTCAGTCCTCCTAGGGGCAAAGGTGTATATGGCAGTAGAATGTGTTAAGGTGGTCTCAGTACCATCCTAGTGTGCAAAGTGTACTAATGGCAGTGACCATTGGTTAAGGGGTCAGTCTCTCCTAGGGGCCAAAGACGTACTATGGCTGGGACATGTTGAGGGGGGAGTGCTACTCTAGGAGGCAGGCAAGTGTATAATTGGCAGTGACATGGTTAAGGGGGTCAGTCTCCTAGGAGAAAAGTGTATAATGCAGTGACATAGTTACGGCGTTCGTCCCTCGTAGGGGACAAGTTATACTAACGGCAGAGTGACAGGTTAGGGCTCAGTCTCTCTTGAGGAAGTGAAAGTGTATAAATGGCAGTGGACAAGGGTTAAGGGGTCAGTCCCTCCTAGGGGCAAAAGGTACTAATGGCAGTGACATGGTTTAAGGGGCGTCGTCCGTTCAAGGGGCAAAGTGGGTTACTCAATGGCAGTGGACATGGTACAGGGGTCGTCCTCTTAGGGGCCAAATGAACTAAGTTGCCAGTGACAGTTAAGGGGTCAGGTCCCTCCTAGGGGCAAAGGACTTAAATCATGGCCTGTGAATGGTTGAGGGGGTGAAGTTCCTCCTAGGAGCAAAGTGTACTAATTGGCAGTGGACAATGGTTAAGGCGTCAGTCCTACGTAGGGGCAAAGTGTACTAATGGCAGGACATGGTGAAGCGGTCGAAGGTGGTCACCACTTAGGGGCAAAGTGTACAATGGATGATATGTTTAAGGGGTCCGTCACCTCCTAGGGTCAAAGTGTTAATGGCAGGTCACAGCGTTAAGGAGTCAGTCCCCTAGGGGCAAAGTGTACTAATTGCATGAAATGATTAAGGCGTCAGTCCTCCTAGGGGCAAAGTGTACTAATGGCAGTGACATTATAAGGGGGCAGTCTCCCTAGTGCAAAGTGTACTAATGGCGTGACAGGATTAAAGCGTTCAGTCCCTCCTAGAATTACAAGTGTTTAATGGCAGTGACATATTTAAGGGGTCGTCCAATCCAAGGCAAAGTGGTACTAATGGCAAGTGGACAGTTGGTTAAGGGATCAGTCCCTCCTAAGGGCAAGGTACTAAGTGGCAGTGACAGGTTAAGTTTAAGATGTCGGTCCGTAGGGGCAAGTGTTACTAAATGCCAGTGACATGGTTTAAGGAGTCAGTCTCTCTAGAATTAAAGCTTTACTAATGGCAGTGACATGGTTAAGGGGTCCGTCCGTTCAAGGTGGCAAAGTGTACTAATGGCAGTGACATGGGTTAGGGTCAGTCCCTCTTAGGGGCAAATGAACTAATTGCAGTGACATGGTAAGGGGTCGTCCATCATAGGGGCAAAAGGGTTAATAATGGCTTGTGACATGGTTGAGGGGTGCAGTTCCTCCTAGGAGCTAAAGTGTACTAAATGCGCAGTGACATGGTTTAAGGCGTCAGTCCACTCGTAGGGGCAAAGTGTACTATGGCAGTGACATGGTGAAGGGGTGCCAGTCCCAATTAGGGGGCAAAGTGTACTAATGCACGGTGTGATATGGTTAAGGGGTCCGTCCTCCTAGGGTCAAAGTTGTACTAATGGCAGTCACATGGTTAAGGAGTCAGTCCCTCCTAGGGGCAAATGTACCTATGGCATGACATGATTAAGGCGTCAGTCCCTCCTAGGGGCAAAAGTGTATAATGGCAGTGACGTATTAAAGGGGGTCAGTCTATCCTATGTGCCAAGTGTACTACTGGCTAGTGACAGGATTAAAGGTTTCCAGTCCATCCTAGAGAAAAGTTGTTACTAAGTGGCAGTGGACCATATTTAAGGGGTCGTCATCCAAGGGGCAACCAAGTGTACTAATGGCAGGACAGGGTTAAGGGATCAGTCCCTACCTAAGGGCAAGCACAAGTGTAATAATGCAAGAGGACAGGGTTAAGACGTCAGTGCCCTGTAGGGCGCAAGGTACTAATGGCAGTGACATGGTTAAGGAGTCAGTCTTACTAGGAATTAAAGTTACTAATGGCAGTGAGCATGGTAAGGGGTCAGTCCCTTTTAGGGACAACAGTTGTACCCTAATGGCAGTCCATGGTAAGGGGGCAGTCCCTTTTAGGGGCAAAGTGTCTAATGGCAGTGACATGGTTGAAGGAGTCAGTCTCCGTAGGGACAAAGTGTACTAATGGCAGTGACATGGGTTAATGGGTCCAGGTCCCTCCTAGGGGCAAGGTGTACTAGATGGCTCCCGTTGTGTAGATCAATGGTTGAGGGGTGAGTTCCTCCTAGGAGCAAAGTGTAAATGGCCAGTGAACTGGGTTAAGGGATTCAGTCCCCCTAGGGCAAAGTGTATCTAATGCAGTGACAGGGTTTAAGGGGTCCAGTCCTCTAGGAGCAAAGTGTACTAAGGGCAGTGGACAGGGTTAAGGGGATCAGCCTCCTAAGGGCAAAGTGTTACTAACTGGCAGCAGTGACAGGGTAAGGCGTCAGCCCTCCTAGGGGCATGAAAAGTGTACTAATGGCAGTGACTTTAAAGGGGTCAGTATTCTCCTAGGGGCAATGTGTACTAATGGCAAGGACACTGGTAAAGGGTGAGGTCCACTCCTAGAATTAAGTTTACATGGCAAAGTAGGGTGCAGTGACATGGTAAGGGGTCAGTCCCTCCTAGGAGCAAAGTGTACTAATGGCAGTGACAGGGTTAAGGGTCAGTCCCTCCTAGGGCAAGTGTAATAATGGCAGAGTGACAGGGTTAAGGCGTCAGTCCCGCTAGGGCAAAGGGTACTAATGGCAAGTGACTATTAAAGGGTCAGTCTTCTCTAGGGGGCAATGTGTAATAATGGGCAGTGACAATGGTTAAAGGGTTCAGTCCCCTCCTAGATTAAAAGT
>WSYH01014761.1:0-15085 GCA_036426205.1 Ascaphus truei
TAAACATGTTTTAAAAGGTTAGAGTATGTTAGTATGTTTTTATGTTTTGTACAAATTACCATTAGAGCAATTGTTTTAAATATGTATACATGTTTTTAACATTAGGGGTAATTAGAGGTTGTTGCCTATATTAAGGCCACATCCTGACATGCTCCATCACTCCTGATGAAGCGCTAATTAGCGCAAAACGCGTAGAGGGTAACTGCAGGGTTCACAACTTTCAGTACAGGGTTGTGACACCTGTTCGATAGAGGATCCCTAGCTTAGACGGTCCGTTTAGACGTTCACGCATTGAGTATACAGCCCCAGCTAAGCTGTGTACTCTCGCGAGATAGCCCACATGATCCTCCAGTCACTCACCGGGTTCACTTCCAGTTCCTGTATCCGGCGGTGATCCTAGGGGTATCGGGAGGAGGTCTGTGTGGTGGTAGCATCGGACGTGTGCGGGGTCCCTATCGTTCGTGCAGCAGTACTTGATTGTAAGTTTTTATGTGCAAAGTGTGTTATTAAAAGTGAATTATTGCCTAACGTCTTGTCCTCTCTGCGCTCCTACTTTTTGTTTTTTATTTGGATGAGCACAGGGTGTCCTGCATAATTGTGCAAGCACGAGTGGGGGGGGGGGGGGGGCGGGACATTTCGGAGTGTTTGTGTCTGTGGCTGTGGGTGTGTGCATTGACTTGCTGAGCGCCCTTCAAAGTCAATTTTGTTTGTCTCCCCAAGCACCAAGCTTGGGAGAGCGTCAGGGCCGCTAACGGGGGGACAAAGGGCACTGGTGTCCCGGGCCCCGTGGGTGAGGGGAACGGCCGCCCAGGCCCCCTGTGCGGCCGGGCGCCAGTTAATTACCCAGTACCTAGCCAGCTCCTCCTGCGTCCCGCTTCCCCCCCCTCCCCCATCTCCCAACGGGGGACGGAGGGGGAAGTACCAGCTCATCCTGCGGCCCGCTTCCCCCTGCGGCCAGCTTCCCCCACCGAGCCCACCTCTCTTGGCTCCCCCCGAGCCCACCTCCCGCGCCCCCTCCCCCAAGCCCACCTTCCATCCCGGGCAGCTGCCGCGGGGATATCGGGGACAGGAGGGGGAAGCGTCCGGCGGCAAGCTGCACCCACCCGGTCAAGGTAAGTCACCCCACCCAGTCACTGACACCCACCCCAGTCACTGTCTGTCACCCAGCCACCCGGTCACTGTTTTGTCACCCAGCCACCCCGGTCACTGTCTTGTCACCCAGCCACCCCGGTCACTGTCTGTCACCCAGCCACCCCGGTCACTGTCTGTCACCCAGCCACCCCGGTCACTGTCTGTCACCCAGCCACCCACCGTCATCCACCCACCCACCGTCATTCACCCACTGTCATTCAACTGTCATTCACCCAACCGTCATTCAACTGTCATTCACCCAACCGTCATTCACAGCGTCATTCAACCGTCATTCACCCACCCACCACCCACCGTCATTCAACTGTCATTCACCCACCGTCATTCAAACCGCATTCACCCCACACCACCGTCATTCACCCACCCACTCAATTCACCCACCCACCGTCATTCGCTCAGCCACCCACCCACTGTCATTCACCCACTCAACCCACCGTCATTCAACCCACCATCATCAACCGTCATTCACCCACCCACCGTCACCACCACCCACCCGTCATTCACCCCCCACCCACCCAACCGTCCATTCCACCCCCCCACCACCCACCGGCAGTCAAACCCCACCGTCCAGTCACCCCCACCCCCCACCCACCCCACCATCATTCAACCACCCAGCACCACTTTGTCATTCATGTATTCACCCCCACCCACCTCCCCACCTGTCATTCACCCCACCCCCCCCACCCCACTGTCATTTCAAACTGTCATTCACCCCCCCCACCCCCCACGTCATTAACCCCCTCCACCCCCCACTGTCATTCCTCCCCCCACACACAACCACCGCATTCACCCCCCACACCCACGCACCGTCATTCACCCCCCACACCACCCACGTCATGCAACCCACCATCATTCAACCCACAGACCGTCATTCACCCAGCCCACCACTACCCCCACCACCACCCACCCACGCTCCACCCACCGCACCCCCCACCCACCCCCCCCACCCCCACCCCCTAACAACCCCCACACGTACCTTTCGAACTGTCCTCACCCGGAATGTGCATTCAAACCGTCATTACCCCCCACCGTCATTCACCCACCGTCATTACACCCCCCACCCACCACCACCCGTTCATTTCCCCCCCCCACCCACCCACCTCTGTTACCACCCGCCCACACGCCACCGTACATTATTCCCAACCCCCCACCAACCGTCAGCTTACTAGCCCACCCGACCCCGCTCCTTAAAACCCACCTGCCCACCCACCCCCGTCATTATATACCCGCCCACACACCACTACACCCCCACCGTCATTATACCCACCCCCACCCACCGTCATTATTACACACCCACCGTCATTTACCCAAACCGTCATTTACCCAACCGTCATTTACCCACCCGCCCAAACCGTCATTCACCCACCCACCGTCATTCACCCACTCGCCTACCCACCGTTATTCACCCACTCGCCTACCCACCGTCATTCACCCACTCGCCTACCCACTGTCATGCACCCACTCGCCCACTGTCATGCACCCACTCGCCCACTGTCATGCACCCACCCGCCCACCGAATGTCATTCATTCAACCCACTGTCATTCATTCACCCACCCACCCACTGTCATTCATTCACCCACCCAACTGTCATTCATTCACTCACCCACCCACTGTCATTCAGTCACTCACCCACCCACTCACTGTCATTCATTCACCCACCCACCCACCCACCCACCCACTGTCATGGTGGGCGGGCGGGTGTCCGGGAGGTGGGACGTGATGAGGAAGGGTGGCGTCGGGTGTGCGTTTGGTGTGTGTGTGTGGGTGTTGTATGAATGCCAGCGGTGGTCAAACTAGGGGGGGCACACGTGTGGGTGAATGACAGTGGGTGGTGGGTGGGTGGGTGGGTGAATGAATGACAGTGAGTGGTGGGTGAGTGGACTGAATGCAGTGGGTGGGTGAGTGAATGAATGACAGTTGGGTGGGTGAATGAATGACAGTGGGTGGGTGGGTGAGATGAATGAACAGTGGGTTTGAATGAATGACATTCGGTGGGCGGGTGGTGCATGAAGTGGGCGAGTGGGTGCACTGACAGTGGGCCGAGTGGTGCATGACATGGTAGGCGAGGGGTGAATGACGGTGGTAGCAGTGGGGTGAATAACGGTGGGTAGGCGAGTGGTGCATGACGGTGGGTGGTGAATGACGGTTGGGCGGTGTGGGTAATGACGGTGGGTAAAGAAGTTTGGGGTAAATGACGTGGGTGTTGTAATAATGACGGTGGGTGGGTGGTGGGTATAATGACGGTGGGGGGAGGTTGGGCGGGTGATAAATGCGGTGGGTGGGGTGGGCAGGTGGGTTAATGACTCGGGTCGGGTGGGCTAGTAAGGACGGTTTGGTGGGGGGTTGGGAATAATGACGGTGGCGTGGGGGGGTGGGTAACAGAGGTGGGTGGGGGGGGGGGGAAATGAACGGGTGGGTGGGTGGGGGGTAATTGACGGTGGGTGAATGAACGGTGGGGGGGTGAATGACGGTTTAATCACATTCGGGTGAAGTGACAGTTCGAAAGGACGTGGGGGTTAGGTGGGGGTGGGGGGGTGGGGGGGGGTGGGTGGGTGGTGCGATGGGGTGGGTGTGGTGGGGGGTGAGTGGGGGTCTGGGTGAATGACGGTCTGTGGGTTGAATGATGGTGGGTTGAATGAGCGTGGTGGTGTGGGGGGTGAATGACGGTGCGTGGGATGTGGGGGGGAATGCGTGTTGGGTGGGGGGGAATGACAGTGGGGGGGTGGAGGGGGTTAATGACGTGGGTGGGTGGGGGGGTGAATGACAGTTTTGAAATGACAGTGGGTGGGGGGGGTGGGGTGAACCTCCCCCCTCCTCCCCCACACACATGTACACGTACACACACACATGGAGACATACACTCACACACGTACACACACACGTACACACACACACGTGTATACACACACACGTGTATACACACACACACGTGTATACACACACACGTGTATACACACACACGTGTATACACACACACGTGTATACACACATACACGTGTGTATACACACACATGTGTATACACACGTGTATACACACACAAACATGTTGTATACACACAATATATACATACACACAATATATACATACACACAATGTATACATACACACAATGTATACACACACACACATGTATACACACACACATGTATACACACACATGTGTATACACACACATGTATACACACACACACATGTGTATACACACACACATGTGTATATACACACATGTGTATACACACATGTATACACACACAAACATGTTGTATACACACAATGTATACATACACACACATGTATACACACACACACATGTATACACGTACACATACACACACATACACATGTATACACACACACACACACACACACACAATGTATACACACAAACATGTATACACACACACACTATCCCCAGCACCACCACATCAGCACACCGGTATCCCATGCCCCCCCAGCACACTGGCATTCTCGGCTCCCCGCCATTCCCAGTCCCCATCAACACCATCAGCACCCACACATCGCCACCTTTGCACCTCCCCCATCGGCACACCCACATCCGCACCCCCACATCAGCACCAAACCCTCCCAAATCAGCACACCGATACAATCACCATCAGTACAGCCACAGCAGCACTACCACCGCACATGGGCCGTGTGGACCACTCCCCACCCAAATGCCACACCCACACCACAAACATCCCGGGCAACGCCGGGGCTCTCAGCTAGTATATATATATACTTACACACCTCGTCTGGTGGGTTTGACTATGGTGTACTAAGGCAGCGGTTGCGCAAACTGGGGGCGCGCAAGATTTGTCGGGGGGGGGGGGGGGCGCGGGCGGATGCAGAGATCCCACGCTCCTCCCCAAGGCATTCAAATTAAATGCCGGGGATTGCGTGAGGCCTCTGCAACAGTAACACTTGCCATGGAGACGCGTCTGAATCCTGGTAACGCGGCAACAAATGACACAGTGGGTCACGTGACCCCGGAGCGTCATTTGATGCAGCTGGCAGGTAGGAGAGGGAGCGTGAGACCGGGGGAGGCCAGGCAGGGAGGCACAGCTTCAAAAGTCCTGTACTAAGGGATGGTGGACTCAGGCCCCCCAGCCTGACATATGCAGGGAAGTAAGAGGGGTTACATTGGAGACACCACTAGGATTTCCCTTTTCTTTTTTTTTTTCATATTAATAGGGCTCGACAAAGTAGGTAAAAACACACTTGTCACTCACCCGGCCAATAAAACTCCCTCACTCCCCCTCATGAGTCTTACCTGCGGCGGGGTCCGGCGATCACCGTCTTCTCCCCTGGAAGTTGTACTGTTTCCCCTGCCGCTCCAGTTAAAATGGCCACGCAGCCGTGATGTCACGTAGCTTCCCAATGCCATGGCAACGCGGCGTCATTTGACGTCGAGTGGCCATTTTAACAGGCGCTGTAGGAGAAACAGTATAACTTGCAGAGGAAGACGGAGAATGCCGGGAGACACCGCCTCAGGTAAGTACTCGACAGCGGCCAAAATGCACTCGCCCCAGGCGAGTGGGTGAGTGCATTTGTCGAGCCCTGCATATTAATGATAAAACGCCAAAACTCCCTTAGCTTCTTAGTAAATTACCAGATCACAAGACATCGTTTTAGCATTGTCCCGTGTCACTATTTTGAATTAGAGAAGGCTCTCTATAAGCCACGTACTCCCTTGCAGCTGTGGGTATAATTTTAATCAAGATAAGTGTGGCTATTTTGCATGATTGGTGTACCCGGGAAGGCCTAGATATAGTTTTTTTTTTTAATAACAGGTATCCCAGAAGCAGTACACAATGCAGCGATCAAGGGGGTGTTGGCAACAGTGGAAATGTGAGGAAGAGTACAGATAAAAATGATGTAAAAGATGCATCAGTATTTTATGTGTGTTCTAAAGTTACTGATCCTGCACGGCACCCAAAAATATACTTGGCCCAGATGGAAATTGGAGATGGAGTGTCACAATCTCGCGCCCCACTTGTAGATAGGGTTAAGGAATCCTTAGCAAAAGCAGGGAAAACCCTAGAGGAATTTCAAAATTAACTATGCTTTGTGCCTCTCATACCTCCAGTAGAAATCCCTCACAACGCCTGAAACTTAGTAGAAAAATCTATGCAGTCCTGCAGTGGGGATAACTATTATAGGCGATAAAGGATTTTCTATGGGATAGTGCCCACCCCAATAGGGGAAGATGACTTCAAGAGCTGTATGGACCAGGCCACCCAAATAATGCGGGGGTGTCTGATCAAGATACAAGGGTCCGGGTCGCCGAGATCCTTAACGGACCAGCATTGACTTATAAGACAGAATGGGACCTCAACCGCCATAACTACTGACCACAGGACAAATCTCCACAGGTCACTGTGCCATCACCACCTTCCACAAGTCCTCCGCGCCTCTCCCAGCCATGTACCTCCGCCGTATCATGTAATCAGTACCTCTCCCAGCCGCTGGGCACCTCCGCTGCTCCGACGTGCAGCCAGGACACATTTTTACATTTCCCATGCACCACACGGCTTTCTGGCTGCTGGCAGCCACGCTGAGTATCATGCGCATTGGGGCAGCGGAGGTGACCTGCAGCTGGGAGAGGCACTGAGGATATGCCGTGGAGGTGTCCAGTGAGAGAAGGATATGTGAAAGGCAGTGACAGTGATGTGACCTGCGGCGACTCACCCTGCAGTCAATAGTTGTGGTGGCGGAGCGCTGCTGGCGCTTTGGTTGCGGCCAAATGTCCTAGATCGATTATAAGAGTAGTTCAAGAGGAGTGGATGACTGTCACCCCTGCCAATTATCTGAGGGCCTTAGAGTATAAATTTGGAGCTGCAGTGAGTGGGGAAGATCTTCACTTCCGGTTTCGAAGGATGTACCAGCAGGAAGGAGAGAAATTATCTGAATTTCTATGACAACTGGAAATAACCCTACAGAGGGTTGTGCGAAAAGGTGGAGTTTTGCTGGAAAGGGCCGACAAGCCATGAATAGAGCAGCTAATTTGGGGGGTTCCATCCAATGACATGTTGACACTGTATCTACAATTACGAGAGTGAAAAGAAGCGCCTCCAAAAGTCTTGGAACTTCTCAAAGACATATGGAATGAGGAGGAACAAGTTGCATTATGACCTCAATGTATGAAGTCTATAAAGAGTACACCGACGGTAGGTAAATGGGACAGTAAAAAGTGCTGACGTGTGGCCAGTGGAAGACGAGTCACGTCGAGTCGGGCCATATTTCAGAGGGCAGTCACTGAAAGGAGTGGAAAAGTACATGGCATCGATGCGGGTATAGGAAATATTGAGGGGAGATGCTCTTTTGAGCAACAGCGAGGACACAGGTGGGATTCCAGACGGGAGCCTTTTCCCAGAAGGAGGATGACTTGTAAGGTTGCCTCTGGTAGCAACAGCTCTGAATTCTGCTATAGATGTATGGAAGAAAGGTTTTATTCTCGGGATTGTGACAAGGGATTAGGAAAGTACTCCGCAATAAGCCTAACCAGGGAAATGACAAAGGGACTCCGTAAAGGAGCATGCTGGGTCCCACAAAAGAAGGCTCCCCCAACACCATCCCTGCCAGATGGTTGAACCAGTCCCAAGTGCCAGATGCTCTCCTTGGTCCACCTGCAAAAGTAAAGATATGCAATGTTCTTTTGGATAGCATATGTTTATCATCTTCAAACCATGGTACGAGAAACACCTGAAACATCTACCACTGCGACCTTTGGGTGGGCTTGTACTGTTTGGACTAATTGATGTCAGCTAACCTTACCTAGGGTATGTGGTAGTCAAAGGAGTGTTTGGGTAATTGACAGTAGTTTCACTATTATGCCCTGAAGTTCGGAATAAGGATGAGACAAGAACCATAATTGTCACAAACGCTAATATCTTCAACCATCTAGCCAAATGGTGCCACACGGTTGGAAGGGATGATTATTGCAGGGTACTGACCATCCCACCCCTGTGTTTGAAAGCCTGCAGAAAGAACCTGCTAACGATCCAGTGGGAGAAGTTCGAAGGACAGGGTCACGCCCCGTGAGAGCCTAATACAAAATTAGATTGGATGACCGTCGAAGTGTGGAGTGAAACAACCCATGACTGGCTGGTAAGAAAAGGGACAGTACAATGGTAGCCAAACTGTACAGTGCTGAAGTTATATACAGGGCTCGTCGGGAGAAGACTAGACTAAAGAAATTGACCCCTTATATGTTTCAGTTTGGAGATAGCCCTGCTCCAGAAAGGTGGAAACAGCGTCTGAGAGAAATTATGGCCAGAAGGCCTGATATATTCTCTTCCCATGAGTTGGACGTGGGGTGTGCCAAGGGAGTAGATCACAAAGTGCGTCTACATGATTCTTGGCCATTTAGAGAAAGGTCGAGGAGATTAGCACCGGCCGATGTTGAAGACGTAAGATGCCATCTGCAAGAATTGCTGACTGCAGGTACTGTATAATCTTGAAGTCAAAGAGTCCCTACGCTACCCCGATTGTGGTGGTCAGGAAAAGAAGTGCTCACGCCTACTTGACCCTGGGCAAGGCGATAGACCCTGCCAGAACTAAATTCCTAATATCTTTGGAAGTAGAAGGAATTAAGGTGGAGGGGTTGGTGGATTCTGGCTGTAGTAAGACACTGGTACATCGGGAGCTTGTGGCCTTAGATAAACATAAGGGGTCGGCCCAGGTATGCATTAAATGTATACATGGGGATGTCAAGGTACAAGTACCCTCGTGCCATGGTGAAACTAACGGTGGGAGAACACTCAAAGGTTTTGTTGGTGGGTGTCGCCAAAGAACTCCCATACCCAGTAATCTACATGCTGTGTACCTTTTGGGTATAATCACGGCTTAAGGGAGATTTGTAGTTACATGATCTTACTGTGCTGCTGTGTAGCTCACCTGTAGGCTCTGAGGAGGTCTGAGCCTCTGCGTTGGTATAGGGAGTAGGCAACGGGACAGGTTTCAGTCTTTGGTGCAGCGCCTCCATCCTGCAGGGCTCTGCCAAGGGCAGGGGTTATCCACACAGGAACCCTTCCAGTAAAGTAGCCACGTACTAGGAACTGTATAACATGGTTTATTGGAGCTTGCATCTTGATCATGGTCAGAGCCTGGCTCGCAGGACCATTCCCTTGACTAGGCCCCCAGGAGCTTGAGGCCTCTGGGCTAGTTTTCATCCCCTTACCCCCTGATAGGGCAAAGTAGAATCCAGAACCACTTCTCCCTACATTTGGAAGGAAGCCATGTTTTATACAAGGGGAGGGTCCCACTCACAAACTCCGGTAATTGGGCAGCACTACTCCAGTGACCATCCCCTCCCCACCCTGGCACATGCTCCAATGGTTTCCCGACTGCACCTGGTACAAATTAACACTCCAGTGGAGAGACTCACATGCTGACCCATGTGAGAGGAATTTAACCCCAACACTGCTTGCTACTACCAGGACTTATAATGTCTTGGCCATAAAACACATAGCCGTGGGCACTGGGCTACATATGAATATATTGTATTGAATTGGGAGGATTTTACTTAAGATTAGAGGCCATGGGGCTTAGGGAGACCCTGACCATAAAGCACTTGTTAAAAAATATACATAAACATCTTGTCTGGTGGGTCTGACTATGGTGTACTAAGGGAGGGTGGACTCAGGCCCCCGACTGACACATATAGGGAAATAAGAGGGGTTATAGATATTTAAATCTTTTACTGCCAGAGGGACCTGCAGAGCAATGCACGCCCCGTGTGGCAGCCATAGGATTACGTCACTGCTTCATTTGTTGCATTTAACCTGAAGGGGTAAGGAATATAATGCAGAACAGGGCTTTGCTTGCCATCACAGCACAGACTGGGGTTAATTTTGATTAAGAAGATTAGGTAACGGTACTCACCGTTTTGTAGATCTTTTGACATTTAAGATTGTTTTTTTCATTCACTTTTGTGGTCACCAATGGATAGAAGAGAGGATTGGCCACAGTTCATCAGTGTGGCTTTGAATCCCTGACAGGAACAGATTGAGTGATGGAATCTCTGTTATACCACGTCAATCTAAGAAACAAAATAACAAGAATGAGGATTTGCATTGTATTTTTCCAGACATAAAAAAAATGTTTGGTGGGTAAAAAACGTGACAAAAACCCTCCACTGTACAATAACTGTGCTGGAAAGCTGTGTAATGCCGCAGGCAGAAGCTTATAGGTGACTATGTTAAAATGAATGTGAAGTAGAGAGACATCCTGTGCTCATTTGCATGTCAGTACCCAGAATACCTTGCTGCAGTGGAAGTACTGTTTGCAGTAACGATAATGGGGAAATACAGGGTTGCGAACCTGTCTGAGACATGCAAATGCACCACAAGGGGTATTTTTATTTACTGTATTACTGTACAATGTATTTTTCCATGTACAGGCATACCCCACATTAACGTACGCAATGGGACCGGAGCATGTATGTAAAGCGAAAATGTACTTAAAGTGAAGCACTACCTTTTCTCCACTTATCGATGCTTGTACTGTACTGCAATCGTTATATACGTGCATAACTGATGTAAATAAGGCATTTGTAACAGGCTCTATAGTCTCCCCGCTTGCGCACAGCTTCGGTACAGGTAGGGAGCCGGTATTGCTGTTCAGGACGTCCTGACTTGCGCATGCGTGAGCTGCCGTTTGCCTATTGAGCGAGATGTACTTACTCGCGAGTGTACTTAAAGTGAGTGTACTTAAACCGGGGTATGCCTGTACTGTACCAGCATGTACAGTAAATGGGATGCATTTTATCCCACTACCACCAGATGGTGCCACAGGCAAAGGCATGAATGACATCCTCCAAAGGCTCTTTGTGCTGTTCATGCAAGTGACCTGTGCTGTTGGCTATGCTGCCATGACATTCTGTGACATAATGCCCAAACACTGATATATACTCATACAATTACCTCTGTCTCCTAATGGAAATCTGTAACATGCCATATGATATTTGTGTAGTCTGGGTATTCATTAATTAGAGCATGAAGCTGATTTTTATGGCAATGTATACTTTATTTACAAGCAGCATGGAAATGGTGAAGGACTTCTGTCAGGGTCTATCATTGACCAGCACCTTATACCATGACTGTCCCACTGAAAATGTGCGGTATACATGTAGTATAAAATCATGTTGAGTATCTGTATACTCTTTCACCTGCCAAAACCTTATTGAGAACTAAATGAGCCCATCTTGCAACCATACCAGGAATACATCTCAGGAGATTCCTTCCCTCTTAGTTGTCCAGAAGAGGTTGGAGAGGTATTTATCCATTTGTAGCTGTGTCCCCTTTTACCTCCTAGTCGGAGTGGGGACGGATGGAGAATGTGGGAGTGCCGGAGCTCCGCGGTGGGACCGCCGGTAAAGGGAGGTGCCATCTTGAATGTTCGCGCATGCGCGATAGAAGCTATGTGCATGCACAATAGCTGGGAAGTTGCGGTGGCCATCTTGACCAAGGCTCCGCAAGGGACTACATTTCCCAAGAGCCTTAGGGGCGCTGGGTAGATAGGGAATTAGCGCGAAATGGAGCAAGCGCTCATTCGGAGCGGGATCGCAGCAGAGAGAAGGTAGTGTCCGGGTGCCAGTGGCTCCCAGACTAGGCCAGATCTGCCCCGAAGGCCCCAGTTAAGCCCTGAGCCCTTTTTCAGTTTGTGTACTCTAGAGAAGGCCCCAGATAGGGACGCTCCCCTTAGTATAGTGAGAGTGTGGTGATATCGTCGGATGTGCAGATGCAGCGGCCGCAATTCGAACATTTCACGCGTTGTATACCTCGGAATACCCATGTTATGGTGCATGATTTCTTCCAACCGTACCGCCTTAAGACGCGAGTGCAGAAAATTGCATTTTAGTGTTCTGGTTTTTAAACACCTGAAATTGACACAGTAGCACAGTAGCACAGTACTGTACACATTACAATTCTTTCATTTCTGCCACGGATACAAAACAGAACCCATGAAATTCAAACAAAGCAACCGCGATAAACACGTGTGCCTGGTGTGATTGGCCGCGTGAATGCTGTGTGGAATACAGCAGAGCACATGAAAACGGCTCCGTGAAATGTTCGAATAACGGCCGCTGCATCTGTAAGCCACGCGGTGTGCGTGGCTTGCGGTCTGGGACCAGACCACAGGCTCCTAACAGACATTAAGGGAAACCCTCCATCTGGAGCTCCCTCAAGAGACGGACACCTTCGGGAAGGAGACAGGATCAGCAGAACACTGCATCGTGGGATCACGTGGCGGTTCTGCAGATCCACCATTCCAAGTCGGCGTGGTCTGGCCTAAGACCAGAAAGGTACCCATGTTCACCAACAGCCATACACAAGGGGTAGCGCTACGCCACACACTTTGGGTGGGCTTGACTCTGTGGACACCGGGGTGGTTAGGTGCACAGGGTACCCTCAGTACTTTGGGGGTTTCACCGGGGTGGTGTATATTGTGTGGGTACTGTATTGTGGGCCCTTGTATTGTGTTATCTAGTTGTGTGTCAGTAAATATAAGTTAGTTATACCCGTGTGTGTATCCCTATTTACTGACTGTACTGGTTCCTGTGAGGGGTTATCCTACGGCGCTAGGATCCCTCCCAGGTTGAGGTGCTGTATCCTGATAGACGAGTGCACCCCAGGCTCCAAGCGGAAGAGGCTTGGGCCTTCTGTGAGCCACAGGTAAAGAACAGCACGCATAGTTCCCTTAGTTATGGGGAAAGGGGGCTACACATTCATTCTATGAAATGCCCAGAGCAATGTTTTTTAGGTCACCGCTCTTTGAATGGAAGGAAATGTAGGGCGTAACTATAAACACAATGGACCTTTTCCACATGTGCCTAAAGGTGTCAATACACCAAGGTAGTTTTCACTTCTTTTGTCCCACGTGCACTTACAGATATAGCCTGTCTTTATGTTCAGTTTTCCTTAACTAAAGTCCGGACATCAATCGTTTTGTTTTGGAAATTTAATCAATATAAATCTCGTTTAGTTGTAAACAACTGGAGACAGCTCTCTGTGTTGCTATTCACACCTGAATTAAACAGGATATGCCAGACAGGTTTCAGATTTGTTTGTTTGAAATTCAGTGCCTGTCCACACAGTGAATGTGTTAAGTTAGGCTAGGTCCCCGCTGCCTGATGCAGTGCGCGCTATGGCGTGCACGGCGTGCACAAGATCTGCCCCACAATGCGGCCGGCCCGCTACCTACCTTGGCCGCCACGCTGCACAGCCATATTTTTCTGAAGACAATAAAACTGTCTTCAGAACGGGCGACTGGACGCTGGCCACGCCCCCGGCGGTTCAGCCAATGAGAGCGAACCTGCCAGGTGACGTCATGGCCGTGCCCCCCCCGCCACGCCCCCATGTTAATGGATCAAGCTAATCGGAGGCTAATCCTCTCTTGGTTATGGGGGTCGGTTGCGGGATTGTAGTTAATATTGTGCGTGCGTGCGTGCAAAGTATTCTGTGTTACAAACCTTACATTCTGTTCTCTCAGGAATGGGGGAGGGAGTTTGGCTGGCTGGCGATGGGGTTGGGGGTTTGTGGATGTCATTTAATAGTGTATACAGTATGCAGAGTCTGCAGAGGTTAGAGAACTGTAGGCATCACTGAAGGAGACACTGCGGAGGCAATGCACAGCTTGATCCATTAACCGTAACATTAAAAAAAAAAGTAGAGAACAGACAATGCAATAAACAAACATCTAAAGTATATGTGTACACACAGACTTCAGTACTGAATATATATAATATATATATTATAACTTATACGTTTGTACAGTATACACACAGATTGCAATAAGTTTTCCTATATAAAACAAAACTTATTTTTTATTAAAGTGTTCACTGGTTTCATTGTTTGAAGTCTTTTTTACTCTTTAGCAGTAAATGTAATACACTTTCAGTAGTACTGTACATAAAGTACTAAAGTTTTCTAGCCCTTGTCAGCATGTAACATGCAGTACACATTCAGACGAGCCCTTGTCAGCATGTTTGTCCTACAGCTAGATGGGAGGTTACACAATAATTCGCAATCACCGACTTGAGATTCTGCCTGGTATTGCATATAGCGCCACATATCGAATTTCCGACTGCCTTCAGGCTCACTTCACCCAGGTTAAATCGCGGATAACTAGCGTAAATTTCTTGGGAAATCTCACGTAAGGGACAGGCTCGGGTCAGGAAAACCCCGGACACAAATGGACTACATCTGTAAATGGCTAGGTTTTTTTTGCCGATTTTGTCCCAGTCTTACAGACCAGACTAGGCAATAGACTCTTATATGTACAGTATAAGATTTTACTCCTTGGTCTCTCACTTTTTCCAGACTCTGTCTACATTTTCTCGTCATTGCTCTGTGTCTAAATCATCTGCCAAGTCTGAGTTTTATGGTAACTCCGCTGACTACTGATCTGCTTTCAATTTACAGCACACGTTCAACAAGATTCTTACATTTGGTGCAGATCCTGTGCCTCTATATACACGTTGGGACCTTATACAGAACCCTTACAGAGAAAGTCTGCAGTTATACTCTGCATTGAAGGAGTGAGTGACACAGGGGAGTCGGGTGTCAGCTCCTTGTGACCTTTTGGAACCATAGATTGTAAGCTCTCAGGGCAGCAACTGGGCCTGTAAAATTCTATGCACAGCGCCGCATTCTGTGCACTAAATTGTATTTGTGATGTGCTTTGAGTCCCTTTGGGAGAAAAACGATACATCAAATAAAAGTTTTTTTCTTTCACAAAGCAACATGTTCATTTTCAAGGGAATGTACATTGTATTCCATGCAACAGAGCTCAGTGTATAATTATGTTCCGGGAACAGCAAGACTTCTGTTCAAGAGACTGCTTGGTCTCTGGTCACATTGCTCTTATCTGAACTGACCCTGAAAAGTGAGACACAAGCAATTATGTAAAGCAACAATCCTCTCCAGAAGCCT
>WSYH01001496.1:0-119294 GCA_036426205.1 Ascaphus truei
GTTTACCCGAGCCGCCCTGGTGATACTCAGGTCCTTCATCACCTCAGGTGGTAAGGTGCCTGGGAGGGGGTATGTGGGTTACCTGGGGCCCGGGGAGGGGCTGCTGGAGCAGCATGGCCAGTGCAGCCGAGAGTGACAGGCCCGCGGAGCCTAAAGGGAGGGACAGGGGGGAAGAGCCTAAGGAGCCGGCATTACTGGAGGAGAGAAGGGAGGGGGGCGGTGCTGTAGGAAGAGGCGGGCCAAAAAAAAAAAATCTTGACAGAGTGACAGCACGGGCAGCCAATCAGGAGAGGGGGAGTTTTTTAAAAAAAAATATTTTTTTTTTTTTTTTTTTTAAATTCTCTCCCCCTCAGACACACACTCTCCCCCTCAGACACACACTCTCCCCCTCAGACACACACTCTCCTCCTCAGTCGCACCACACTCTCCTCAGACACACACTCTCCCTCAGACACACACTCACATCAGACACACCTCCCTCAGCCACCACACTCCCTCAGACACACCACTCCCTTCAGACACACACACCCCTCAGACACCAACTCCCTCTCTCTCTAGACACAACTCGTCAGCACACACACATCGTCAGGGCACACAACACACTCGCTCAGACAACACACTCGCCAGACGACACAACACTCTCTTGACACACACAGGGGAGGGAAAATCTGATTGGGGGGGGATCGGAGTAAGTAGGGCCCTCCGCAACAGTGGAGGGCCTCTGAGGGACGAGAAGGGGAAGGGAACGGAGAATGGGGTGGGCGGGGAGAGCTGGGGGGGGGAGAGGGAAGGTGATAAGGCCTAGCAAAGGGGAGGATGTGGGAGGAGGGGGGAGGAGCAGTGTACCCATCCAGCAACTGCTACCCGGTGTGGGGAGGGGGCCGTGTAAGTGCACGGGGGGGGGGGGGGGAAGGGGCGGAGCAGGGCGGGATTGGAGCAGGTACCCTCCACAACTGTGCCGGTGTGGGGAGGAGGAGGAGAGGCGGTAGTGAGGTGTCTCTCCCACCGCAGACTCGTTCTTCTATCCCCAAGCCTCCTTCTTATTACCCCCCCCCCCATCCCCACTCCTCTTATACCCCTTTCCCCCCATCCCTACTCCCTTATACCTTCTTCCCCGGAGCGCTGTTTACCGAGCCGCCCTGGTGATACTCAGGTCCTTCATCACCTCAGGTGGCTGCTGCCACACACAGACAGTGACACACAAACACAGTGCCGTGGACAAGACAGGTGACACAAACACACACACACACCACACACACAGTGACAGTGAGACAGTGACACAACACACAAACACACACAGGAGAGTGACACCACACCCGAGTGACAACACACAAGTGAGAGTGACACACACACAGTGACAGTGACACACACACAGTGAGAGTGACACACACACACACACAGTGAGAGTGACACACATACACACACACAACACAGTGAGAGTGACACACACACACACACACACAGTGAGAGTGACACACACACACAGTGAGAGGGACACCACAACACATGAGGAGAGTGACACACACACAGTGAGAGTGACACACACAAACACACAGTGAGAGTGACACACACAAACACACAGTGAGAGTGACACACACACACACACACAACACACACACACACAGTGAGAGTGACAAACACAAACACCACACACACACACACACAGTGACATGACACACACACACACACACACACACAGTGACAATTGACACAAACCACACACCACACACGGACATGACACACACACACAGTGACATTGACACACACACACACACACCACCACACCACACACACAATAAGCCCACCTCTGTAACACACACAACACACACACACACACACACACACAGTGACATTGACACACAGACACACACACAGTGACAGATACACACACACACACACACAAACACACAAACACCAATAAGCCCACCTCTGCAAACAGACACAATATTAAGGCCTCTCCCCCCTTGGGGTGGGTAGGTGCCTGGGGGGGGGGTGGGGTTACTGGGGCCCGTGGATGGCTGCTTGGAGCATGGCCAGTGCAGCCGAGAGTGAAAGGCCGCGGAGCCTAAAGGGAGGGACAGGGGGGCGGAGTCTAAGGAGCCGGCATTACTGGAGGAGAGAAGGGAGGGGGCGGTGCTGTAGGAAGAGGCGGGCCAAAAAAAATAATCTTGGCAGAGTGACGCACGGGCAGCCAATCAGGAGAGGGGGAGTTTAAAAAAAAAATTATATATANNNATTTTTTTTTTTTTTTTTTTTAAACCATTCTTGCAGGCTTCCCGGGGGCCAGACCAAATGACTTCGGGGGCCTTATACGGCACGCGGGCCGGAGGTTCCCCACCCCTGTCTTATAACAATATCACACTACGTTGTTTTGTTCATTTCTTTCCATGAGCTGAGCAATGGCTGGATCCATTATTCCATAGCCTTGGAACTTTTGGGGACTTTATCAGCATTTTGTCACACCTACACGGTTGTATTATAATATACTTGTATTTATATTTAGCATCCTGTTTGTTATATCCATTTGGTAATATATTCACTTTATGTAGAGGTAGGGGCGCCCATCTGTTTTTCTGTCTTTAATCTCAAGTGCCTTTAAACATGTGTATGAGAGCGATGTGGGAGATGTCCTAATCTAACTCATTTCAAATCTCTTCCCATAATGGAATAAGTAAAGAACATTATACAGCTCAACCCCGTTATAACGCGATCCGGTTCAACGTGAATCCGCTAATAACGCGATGCAAGCATTGCTCCCAATTTTCATAGTTATGAATACTTTACAACACGATTATTGGTATCTTAAATACTTTATTGTACAATGCATATAATTGTATATTATTTCTAAGGCGATCCGCTTATAACGCAATGTGATTCTTTGGACCCCAAGCACAGCGTTATAAGGGGGTTGAGCTGTATGTGTAACCCTGTTACATACATACGCATTCTTAAACATGCAAAGGGTTCATATTAAAAAGGGTGTAATCTTCCAACTCTTTTCTTATTTCAATTACAGAGAATCAAAATCACAAGCACAAGTGCAAAGAGAATATATTTTTATTTCCCAGGAATTTAAAGGGTACTATATATCTGCTTGACATTTGAGGGGGCTATTCTGGAGTGCTTCTTCTACTTTTCTGATCACATTGAAGGATATTGGAAACTCTTTGGGGAAGCAGAAGACTATCTGTGGCAATGAGAGATACAATGTTCTCCATGTTTCATGCTGGAGCAAATGCTGATGCTGTTCATGTGTAACCCTTGCTCTTCTATCGCAGTGTTTGTTTTTCCAGCATCTTCCTCAGGAGATTTGAAGATTACATGGAGCTGCTGCTATTTGACAAGTCTCCCTAGGAAGAAGAAGATGTTTTGTTATTTGTATTCATAATCAGGGCTTGTAGCAATTAGAGAGACTTTAGTGCTATGAAAAACAAAAGGGTCAGTACTTTGAAAGTTGATGCCTGGTGCTGTCTCACTTCATTTCATCTTCAAAAGGTCTGGCAAACTGGCAGCTGTGTGATTGTAAAAGATTGTAATTTTTTCCCTTATTTTCTTCTCACAAAGTGTTGCTGGATCACAGAATATGACAGAGGTTGTTTAAATAGGGGCACACAATAGAGCTGATGTTTTGCTGAGGGTTCTCAAATTATATTTTCAGAGAATAAATATGTTTTGCAAACCAACATGGATCACTTCTTTGTGGGCCCTTGGCAGAGAATGTCTTGTATATCCCTAGGAGCAAAATGGGGGTTAATTGTTTACGGAATGTTTATTAACATTGAATAGCAAGCTGCACTTGGTAGCACACGTGCAGGCTCTTTTGGCTATGGCGATTCCCAACTATGCCCGCTGCATCCCAGTAGACCTACCAGCTGCAGTACATCATCTGTGACATATGCTCACAAACTTCTCTATAGAAAGTCAATGTAATCAGCCAATATTCCTTCAGAGATCCCTTATTTTGACCCCTCTCTACTTCCAAAGTCAATGCTCCAATTAAAGTCCCCAATGGGTCTGCTTAATGCAAGCAGAATAACAAAAACTTCCCATTTCTTCATTCCTATCCTCTTCTGGTTGGCTGACATCATTAATGCATAGAAAATAAATGGAAAATCCAAACTACAATAGTCAGGATTGGTGTTTTTAGATCCATGAATATATATATATATATATATATATATTATATTATATATATATAGATATATATAAATATGTAATATATATATATATAATATGAATGTAAATACAACTGTATGCTCATCTGCATGTCTTAGGCAGGTCTGCAACCCCACCTTTCACCATTATCACCCAGCACACAGCACTTCCACTGCAGCAAGAGATTCTGGGAAATGACATGTAAAGGAGCACACAGTGCCACTTTTTGCTTCAAAAACTATTTTTAACATGGTTTCCTATAGGCTTAAGCTTGCTGCATGGTCACAGCTTTGAGCACAGCCAGGGTTAAGGTGCATAGCCAGAAAACCCACCCACAGACAGCTTTTTTTTTTTTTTTTGTAGCCCGGGCAGTGAAAAAAAGTGATCCACCTCTGAATCCGTGCTCATGGTCCAGTGAGACCAGGTGCTCAAAACTTGTGACAAAGTCCGCTCCGGAGAGTAGGCCAGTCCGTGCCATAGACAGTTCTCTCCAGCCGAAGCCTTGGAGTCCTGCTGTTACATGACATCTTCCCCCGAAGAGTCCAACGTCCTTCTCGTTCCCTCCTAGTGCAGCTGACGCCGCAGGAGAGTCCAAGACTTTAGGGTGTTCGGCTGACGCCTACTAACCCATCGCAATCTTCCCCCGAAGGGATTACGACTACTAGCCAGCACTCAGTCTTTGCTCTCCGGAGAGAGGGGTGACGATAACCCAACACGTGACCGAAACAAAATCCATGGTGCGAGTGCTCCAGTGCTCTGTGTGATGCAGTGCAGGAGGTGCTCAGACGTACAAACACAAAAAGGGTGTGCACGAGTGCACGCCCGGCCCCGTGCAAGGCCAGGCGGTGACAAAAATAATGGCTTGTCCCCTCAGCGGAAGGCAATAAGGGGGGCCAAATGAGGGAAAAATAGGGGTGCAAATGATCAGTGCTCGTGCCAAGTGCTCTTGAAGTGGAGGTTGCAAATCCTCAACCTCCACAACCCAAAGGTGCAGCAAGTGGTACTGCCTCAGGTTAACCACTCCCGGGGTGCAGAGAAAATAAGCCCGGGCTACTTTGCATACGCATTCTCAGGCCATGACCAGAGGACCAGGTGTAGTCTGGAGAATCTGTCCTTCACAGGACAGACACTACACTTGATCTTAGCCAAAAGTACCCACAGACAGCTGTTTCGACCTTAATGGGTCTCATCAGTGTGGGGTTGATTAACTGGGTATGCAAAGAAGCTAAAGGATGGGGTTTACCATACTGAGTTAAGTTATGGTGAGTAAAAAAAGTGACAAAAACCCTCCACAGCAAAGCAAATACGCAAATGTAAATACAACTGTATGCTCAAAGTGTAGTGATGATCTTTACAGTACCATGTCAAAAGACAGTCCTGGTTGAATTGTCAGTCCCAATGGTTTAGAGTGTCATCAACAATGTGGGGTGGGTTTTCTCTAGGCGTAGTTCCTTTAGGACGTCTTGTGCTGCGCGTACTTTTCCACAGCGTACCCCACTTGATACCAAGCTCTTTCCATATTCATCTCCATACCAAGCAGGAGATCTGTGTGTGGGGCAGGTCTGTGCAGGTTCTGTAGTAGATTTTCCTGTGGTACTGCAACGCCACAAGGTTCTGTTCTTCCGTTACTCGAAACTTTACAAACAGAAAAGGCTCCTGTGTGCTTCCTTACCACTATTCTTTATCCACTTATAGAGAAGATGAAGAAATAAAGTGGTGCAGGAAGCACACAGGAGCCTTTTCTGTTTGTAAATTTTGCGAGTAACGAGGAAGAACAGAACCTTGTGGCGTTGCAGTACCACAGGAAAATCTACTACAGAACCTGCACAGACCTGCCCCCACACACAGATCTCCTGCTCTGGTATGGAGATGAATATGGAAAGAGCTTGGTATCAAGTGGGGTACGCTGTGGAAAAGTAACGCGCCAGCACAAGACGTTCTAAAGGAACTACGCCTAGAGAAAAACCCACCCCACATTGTTGATGACACTCTAAACCATTGGGACTGACAATTCAACCAGGACTGTCTTTTGACATGGTACTGTAAAGATCATCACTACACTTTGCGCCGGGGACATTCTTTGTATTTTGTATTTTTTGTGTTGGATTGGAACAATCCATTGTATTTTGCCCCCTTGGCCGCATATTTCATCATATTGCAATCACAATATTGTTATCACATTAATCAGTTCACCATTTGGATCTAGCGCCGGTAGAGAGTTAATTAGTTAGTTTTGTAGTTCACAACTGTATGCTCATCTGCATGTCTTAGGCAGGTCTGCAACCCCGCCTTTCACCATTATCACCCAGCACACAGCACTTCCACTGTAGCAAGGGATTCTGGGAAATGACATGTAAATGAGCACACAGTGCCACTTTTTGCTTCAAAACCCATTTTTAACATGGTTCCCTATAGGCTTAAGCTTGCTGATGAGCATACAGTTGTATTTACATTTGCATATTTGCTTTGCTGTGGAGGGTTTAAATGTTAAAAATTGTTTATGTAGCAAAAAGTGGCACTGTGTGCTCATTTACATGTAATTTCCCAGAATCCCATGCTGCAGTGGAAGTGCTGTGTGCTGGGTGATAATGGTGAAAGACGGGGTTGCAGACCTTCCTAAGACATGCAGATGAGCATACAGTTGTATTTACATTTGCATATTTGCTTTGCTGTGGAGGGTTTTTGTCACTTTTTTTACTCACCATAACTTAACTCAGTATATATATATATATATATATATTTAACTAAATAGTTGGTAAAACAGCACGGAGGTTAGTGACCCCTCCTCCCTGTTTCCATGCGCACTCATCCCACCTTTTTAATTGCCGTTATTTCTAAGCACATGTAAATGACCAGTCTATTAAAGGCAGTACTACCTTCATTAGAGAGGTTATGGCAGGCGCAGCAGTGTTAGGACCTACAGATGCGCCATATTGTGATGTGGCTGTAGGCTTAAAATACTTTGGCTAAAGAATTGAACTAAATGACCCTTGTTTCTGAGAAGATATATAGATAAGTATTTAACTATATAATATGTCATGTTAGATGCAACACTAGGCCTTTTTGTATTTGATGATATTCTTAAGTAGTCAAAATAAAACAATGGTAGACAGCACTCTAAATATCAGAAAACTAATAGCTATGTGCAGCGTGCAAACAAGGAACAAAAGAAGGACCCGATTTGCTCCTAAACAATTAACATAATATTAATAATTGTTCCAGCACTCACTGACTTCTAAGACAAATCTCAAAACAGGATAAATGCCAAATGAAAAAATATTTAATGCAAGCACAAGGTAAACATACAGTATACATGGAGAAATACAACACAGGCAAGAAAATATAGCACAAAAACCTAAAACCATAGGTAGCATAGGACATGATACAAGGAAAGGGAGTGGGAAAATAAGGGTAGGTGGGGAAAAGGGGAAAATAAGGGGGGGGGGGCAATGTTTCGGGGAGAAAACCCCTTCCTCGGGCCTTTTCCTCATGTCCCAGAGGAACATAAAGTACTTCCCTTAACCCTGTACCCCCAAATATAATGAGCAGAGCCCCTAGAACAAAACACATCCATTCTCCATATGAGCAATAAATGCTAAAGAAATACGATCCAGCAATAGCAGAAGAACATAAGCTAATGAGCAAAGCCTGATGATGCACTGAATTGTGTGAAACGCTTTGCGGAGTTCACACTGTGCACACTGGTATGAACAAGTTCCAGCCCTCCCACAAGAAGTTAGAGACATTTCCTTTTGCTCACTCGAGTGAGATGTGTGTTGGAATACCGGCGATTGTGGTGGACTACAATACACGGGTCCTGCGAGAAGCCACAACCCGGAAGTAACAACAGTGGTGCCGAGCAAGCCAGCCCCAGCGCGTGGGACTGATCTGTGAGTCTCAGCACCTACCCCCTGCGCCCAGGAACCAATTCGAACCGATTACCTGTGCACTGATCTACTGGACCTATATATTCTTATATGTAAGTTTTTACATGTTATTTATTTTATTGTTATTACATAAATCTTGACCCTTGGTGCACTTCTGTGTTTATTTTTCATTTACACCTGACGTTTGGAGCCTTCCTACGACGGTAATTGGTGGAGGAGGGGTACCTTCACATCACAGCAGCAGCAAGAGGGAAGAGCTGATCTACTTCAAGATCTTTTTAGGAAGCAAGAGCGCGGTTTGATTTCATCATGTAATGAGCAATATAGTTCAAAATCAAACCGCAAAGCTTCTGGAAACAACCTTAATGCCTGTCACTCTCTTCTCCTACTGATTGGGGCTGCTATGCTACCTATGGCTTTAGGTTTTTGTGCCATATTTTCCTGCCTGTGTTGCATTTCTCCATGTATATGTTTATTTTGCGCTTGCATTAAATATTTTTTTCATTTGACATTTATCCTATTTTGAGATTTGTCTTAGAAGTCAGTGAGTGCTGGAACAATTATTAATATTATATTCTTAAGTAGTGTTCATATGTGTCAATGTACTGATTTTTACAGATTTTGTATTTTGTGTATCACTGAGTGAGTAGTGAGTGAAGTTTCTTTATTGGAGTGTTTATAAACACTGTGACTGTACATTATATTTTTTCTTTTCTCTCCATCAAAAAACTCTATGAACTCTGACTTGTCATAAAAGTTTCTGGTTAACACCCCCCCCCCCCCTCCCCCTTCAAATTTAAGAACCATGACTTTCAACTTTCTTATGTTTGAAGCAAAAGTTTGTTGTTTGTTTTTTGCTTCGCATCTAGACACATGCATGACGATCTTCTTATACTTGATCACTCTCTTAAAACTTGAAGATAATTTATTTGAAACTGGAAAGTCTCTCCTGTTTCCAGCTATCACACTGCAATTCACATGATCAAAAAGGTGAAAAGGTACACATGTGCCCCAAAAACTCATAAAGAGCTGGAATGATTTTTGTGTTCCTTCCTGTAATCCCAGAGGAAACTTTTATAAGAAGCCAAGCTTCTTAATAGATTGAGGGGCATATTTACAATGGTAAGTGGTACTCTATCATAAGACATCTTTCAGTGCCTTACAGCCAATTCACTTGGTTATAAGGTGTCTTAGTAAATAAATAATACATATCCATCTTAGACTCAATTGATCTAACTTCAAACATTATAAAATATTTGTTTGTAATGTGTTCCAGCTTTGGAAAGAAATGTAATTTATTCCATATATTTTAAAAGCCTAAGGTTGCCCAGCTTCATGGAGGTAGTCTGTGACAGGGTGAATGAACGTCACCAGCCATATACCTGGCAAACCTATGTTTAGGCTTGCAGTGCAGCAGTGACGAGGTTAAGTTTCAGTTGAGAAGGGCTGCTTAATTAGTCTGACCCCAGCTGCATAATCAAGGTGTTTTAAAACCCCCAGGCTGTACACACATGCAAACTAGCTGGTCAGGAGACAGGACTGAAAGACTGAAGAGATTACTCCTATAAGGTCTGTTTTCAAAGTACATGTGTGATGAACTGTCTGTATCCTGCATGCTGAAGAGAAGCTGCCTTGTTTTGTATGCTGAAGAGAAGCTATTTTGTTTTTGTATGCTGAAGAGATGCTATTTTGTTTTTGTGTGCGGTATGTTTTAAGGCTCAATAAATAAGCCTTATCAAGAGAACCCGCGTGTGTGGAAGCATGTACCCTGCAACATAGTCATATAGCGTTCGTCATACTGACGCATTTCGCGGCGGGCTTTAACTCCAATTAACTTGAATTGGAATTGACACCTGTGTGGGTGTGTTACCTGCAACAGAGCTGTATGCTCACTCCTTGAAACTACGGGGGGCGGGGGGGTTAAAGTAAAAATCACTCTGTTTACCTTTAGTTTACTTTTATCTGATTACAGACTTACTGTAACTACTAATTAAATGTTGTATATTTAAGTAAATAGCAAACTTTGCAATAAGGATCTTCAGATGCACTAGGGAATAGTAATCATATTTACGCTCCAGAAATTGGGTTCTTTTCTTGCAATAAATTCCACTTAGGTGACAGCCAAGGTTGTAACTGTGTTTTGATGGTCCAATTAGAGATATCAAAACCTGCTCTAAATCTTGTTTTCCTGTGGATACACTTAGCTTCAAGAATTGCTTCATTTCACAAGCCAGTCACTCAGTGCCCATCTAATAAGGTGAAAGAATGAGTCTGCTGCTTTTTCCAAATTACCATACTACCATGGTGAAGAGAAGAGGGACATGAATTATTGTTATTTTCCTATCTACTGTATGTTCAGCGTTCTAAAAGTTATTCATCAGTTTATCTGTTTACTTACTGGAGAGGGTATTGAGTCATAACTAGGAGAATCTCATCATCCTACTAAATTATGAAACTGATACATGATTCCCATGTGCTTATGAAATGTGAGTATCATTAATGCTTACCATGCAAATTTGAATGGCCAGGACACATTACGGCTGTTTTGGCATACCATTACATGATATACATTTAATTTTTTATAAGCTGGGATTGATTAATAATATATTCACATGTCTTTTTATTAAACATCAGATATGTTTAATGGGTTTTGTTTTGGCTTTGCTCCTTTGGGTTCTTTTTTGTTGTTTTGATTTTCTGTTGAACATATTGGTATATTTTTAGTTTTAAATTTGGCAGTCTTACAGCAAAACTTGATAATAACATGCAAATCAGGAATGATATATTTAGTACTAATTTGTAATACATTTGATGCATTGAATACCTGATGCACATATGGAGATGTTAAAATGTTAACACTGGTTGAATTTGATTGTCATCAATAAGGCAATATGGGTATTGATAGAAAACTAATAATACTATTCAGCAGAGTTGCAATGATTAAATTTAGCCATCCATGATTCTGTTTTCTTTCCTTGTCTCACTTACAGTATTCTGTATATGTTACTGATAAAGTATGCAGGGGCTGCGAAAAGAAAACTGAATTGAATAGCCTACAGATATTGACTCTACTGTCTACTACAGGTCTTACTAGCCGGGCTGCAGACACACTTTCCCAATGTCCAGTATTAGAGTTTACACTGCATCCCAGCCCCCCCCCCCCCCCACCAGTGTTGGCAGCCTTTGCAAGACACCGCCTTTCTCTCCCACCCCCTCTCTCTTAAACCTCACCTTTCCCCCTCCATCTCACACTCCCACCTCTCCCCCTCCCTCACCTCTCTACCTTCATTATACCCCCCCCTCTCTCCCTTAAGTCCCCACCTCTCTCTCCTTTACATTCCCACCTCTCTTTCACACCCCCACCTCTCTATCCCACACCCCATCTCTCTCAATCTGACTTCTCTCTCTCCCACTCTACCACAATCCCACATCTCTCTCTCCCACATGCCACCTCTCTCTCTATTTAGCCCACCCCCTCCACCATTCTCTATCTCCCCCTTGAATCCCCAACTCTTCCCCTTATACCGCACATCTTTCTCTCTCTCTCCCTATTATACCCCTACCTCTCCCTCTTAGACCAACCTCTCCTCCTTACACCCCCACCACTCACACTCAATAACCCCCATCCCCCACACTTCATAACTCCCCTTCCCCAATGCACACATTAACCCTGCTTCTCCAATACACACAATAACTTCCCTTCCCCAATATACAATATAACCTGCCCCTTCACAAAGACACACAATTTACACAATAACCCCTTCCTCAATACACACAATAACCCAGCTTCTCCAACACACAATACCCCCCTTCCCCAATACACAAAATAACCCCCTTCCCCAATATACACAAAAAATCCTTCCCTAAAATAAACCACAACACCTCTTCCCCAATACACACAATATCTCCCATTTCCCAATACACATAATAACCCCACCTTACAATATGCACAATAACCCTGTGCCCTTGATACACACTCTAACCCCTCCTTCCCCAATATACACAATAACCCAGCCTTTCCCCAATACACACAATAACCTCACCCTTCCACAATACACACAATAACCCCTTCCAAATACACACAATAACCCCCTCTTCCCCAATACATACAATAACCCCACTAATGCTTTATGCACAATAACCCTCCCTTCCCCAATACACACAATAACCTCCCTTTCCCCAATACACACAATAACTCCCCTTCCCCAATACACACAATATCCCCCCTTCCCCAATACACTCAATAACCCCACCTTCAACGATAAACACAATAACCTCACTTTCTTGAATACACAAAATAACCTCCGCGTCCCTGATATGCACAATCACCTTTCCCAATATGCACAATAACCCCCGAACCTCCAATGCACACTTTAACCCCCCCTTCCACAATACACACAATAACACCCTCTTCCCCAATATGCACAATAATCCCCTCTTCCCTTAAAAACACAATAACCTCCTTTTCCCCAATACACACAATAAACAGCCCTTCCTCAATTCCCCACCTTCTACAATATTCACAATAACCCCCTTTCCCAATGTAGCCAGGTTGCCTTTTTCTTCCCTCGACCCCCCAGGGAGCCTCCGTGGCCACGGACGCTGTCGGGTACTGCCAGAGGCAAGCGGCAGACCCGACGGCCATTCAGGAGGGTGGGGGCCGAGGAGGGAGCTCGCCGGAGTGCAGGAGATCTCCGGCGGCTCTTGCACAGGGCGCCGCCATGTTGCGCCGGTTAGCGCATGCGCAGAGAGTCCCCGGCGGCCCGAGAGAGTCGCGCATGCGCAGAAGATAGGCCAGAGTTAGGAAGGAGTCGCGCGAGAGTAGGGACAGTGAGAGGGATGTTGCGGCGGCCATTAGGGGTTAGTGTAAGCACAGGGAAGGCGCGCACGCGGCCCCAGTGTTATTACAGGTGCCCCGGGACTACAATTCCCATAGGACCTAGAGAGGGAGGCACCAGGTGCCTCGCAGGAGCCAATAGGGCTGCAGGACTGCCCTGGACAGAAAAGGATACATTTGGCGGGCTGGAGCTGCGTGTGAGTCAGGAGTCAGAGTCAGGAGCCCAAGGAAGGAAGGAGGTAGGGTGCAGGAGCCGGAGACTCCCTGCACTAAGGCCCTAGTTAACCCTGTATTACCCCAGGTTAGTGAGTGTTGCCAGGGATAGTCTCAGAGAGGGACCCTGTCACTCATGGTAGTCAGAGCTGGGGAATAGCCAGGGAAAAAGGGGGCTGAGGTTAGTCTGCAGAGCGTTGCGGCAGGCGTTTAGGTGAATTAGTGGCACGAGACAGCTGGGGGGTTCATAGTGGTAACCAGTCTGGGGAGCCATAGCCCAGGGTCCGTGTTACGAGTGGCGAGGCCACTGGGGGGGTTCATAGCGGTAACCAATCCGGGGAGCCATTGCCCAGGGCGGCGTTGCGCGTAGTACGAGGCAACTGGGGGGGGGTTCATAGCGGTAACCAGTCCGGGGTTCCATGGTCCAGGGCCCGTATTATGAGTAGGGTGGGTACAAGACCTACCTATATAGGATAGGCAACCCCGAATGCCCTAGGAGATTGACCCTTAAGCCACCATAGGTTGCTGTATTTATAGGGACGGCCTATAGTGCAGCACGTGTCCCTTATGTAGGTAGGGACACAGAGAAATATCGTTGTTCCCGTGAAGCAGTTGGACCCACGTTGGGGTCCACAGAGACTGTTCCGGAGTGGGACCGCTCGAGCGGTCCACGTTTCAAGGAGTGCAGTGGAGGATCAGAAGGAGGCATCGCTCGACTGATCCTTTTAGAAGCTTGTTGCTGACCCGAGCACCGGAGTGCTCGGCAGGTATTATGTCATCACATGTGCACCAACAGGCCTAGAGGTTTTAGTGACTGCGCAGTCACCCAGTGACTATCTCTGTAGGAGTACGGGACATTGGGTGGGGTTCTTGGGACACTGGGTGGGATCACCTGGTGTCGGGGAATCGTCCTGCGAGACGTCACTGTCAGTGTCCCCTCGTGAGAGGGACACAGGTTATTATTATTCTTTGTAGTAAAGTCATTAGTTATAATATAAATCACTGTGTGTGTGGTTTCTGATTGGGTTCCTATGTAGGGTCATTCTACACTTCCCTAGAATCCTACATAGGTGGAGGCGCTGAACCAAGAAACGTTCCAGAGGATTCACCCCAGGCTCTCATTAGCGGAGGCTCAGACCTCCTGTGAGCCTGCAGGTATACGCACCACACCGGTAACACTGCATGTTCTACTCACCCACACTATATATGAGATTGGGTGGGGTGGAATACCCGTTACACCAATATGCATAATAACCGCGATACCCCCGATATGCACAATCACCTTCCCCAATATGCACAATAACCCCCTTCTTCCTCAATAATCCCACTTCTCAATTACACACAATAACCACCCTTCCCCAATATACACAATAACACCCCAACCACCATTCCCCAATACAAACAATACACCCCCCTTCCTCAATATAAACAATAACCCCATCCCCCAATACGCACCCTTACCTTGGTGGGAGGCCTCCAGTGCCATGCTGATATGGAAGTTGGGACTGACTTTGGCGGGCACAACTTCTGGTGCTCCCAGGGGTGCAGTTTCAGTGAAGGCTGGAAATCTGGGACAACCCTGTTGTATGCGGCCAGGCCCAACTTCATGCACCAGACGGTCGGGCCCCCACAGCCACCGGGCCCGAGACAGTTATCCAGGCTCTCCTCCTGTTCGTTGCCATGCTATCTAGAAGCAAAGGTTTCTGCTTTCCATGCTAGTATGTTTACCTTAAAACTGTATTATTTCTAACAATTTCTGAGAATGTCTCCTGACTTTTTCTTACATCTGCACTTGATAGTATTTGTGATAAAATTCAAATATTCCCAACCAACTTATCAAGTCCCATTATAACAAATACATTTTAGGATATCCTAGTGTGTCATACTCCCTCTTCTCACCTTCGAAACTCCAAAATCCCTCCTCCAAACTCCTCCTCCTCCTTGCTGCTAATCCCCCTGCTCTAAACCTCTGCCCTCCAAAACTCCATACTACTTAATACTAAACTCCCACATTAAAACTCCCTTCTTCATTCACATACTAATTATGTGCCTCTATAAAGCATTGGTATGACTACACCTTGAATATGGAGTACTGTTTTGGCAGCACTGCATTAAAAAGACATTATAGAACTAGAAAAAGTGCAGAGAAGAGCCACCAAATTAATAAAGGGGATGGATAATCTGATTTCTGAGGAGTTGTTAGCTAAATTAGGATTGTTTAAATTAGAAAAGAGATGTCTAAGAGGGGATAGGATAGCCATACTGTGTATAAATATATTCGAGGACAATACAAGGAGCTTTCAAAATAACTATTCATCCCAGGGGCAGTACAAACGACACAGGGTCATACTTTAAAGTTGGAGGAAAGGAGATTTCACCAGTAACAAAGGAAAGGGTTCTTTACAGTAAGGGCAGTTAAAATGTGGAATCCATTACCCATTTAGACTGTGATGGCAGATACAATAGATTTGTTCCAAAAGGTCGGGCATCTTTTTTTAGAAAGGAAAGGTATATAGGGCTATACCATATAAGTAAAAATGGGAAGGATGTTGATCCAGGGAGTAATCTGGTTGCCAATATTTTTTCTTTATGAGATATCATTAGATGAAATTTCCCTCTGGATTTTTGTTTGCCTTCCTCTGGATCAATGTACTTTAAGTACAAATATAGGACAAGTATCTGTCGTCTAATTTAGTATAGGTTGAACTTGGACATATTTTTTCAATCTCATCTACTATATAACTATGTATCTATGTATATTTTTTAGGTTTTTCCATTTAATTTCATAAATATTTCATTTTATGTCATAAATACGGATTGGGGTTTTGGGTGTTTATTTTTTTGCAAAATTGGTGTCTATATTTTTAGTTTTTCCTAGTTTTTGTTTTTCATTTTATTTAACAAATCTGTGTTTATCTGTGTAGCACTAAAATGACCTACATTACATCTGAATTTTGTGTTTATCTGTTCTTTTTTTTTTAAAGTTTCCTACACCCCTTTTGGTGGCTGGGCTGCTATAAGAAGTGAAACCCAATAGGAAGTGATGCTTCATTTGAATTTTTATTGGTTTAAACCAAAAGTGCTGCAGTGCAAGATAATCAGTTGGTGGTGTTTTTCTATTCAAACGTAAAACCGGAATCCCTACTAATAAAGTATGCTGCTCCTTTGTCCAACCCTTCATAAATTGACGATCTAGTTTTTCTAAGTGGCTTCTTTGTTGTTGCATTCAGAGATAAATGATTTGCAATTTGAACAGAATTCCTTCTGCAAACAAACACGTACACACACAAGCTTTGTAACTGAGAACTCTCATTCCCCTAAAGCCAGCAGGCTTGTCTGAGCTGGGAAAAGGTAAACCAGGCGAGTCATTTTATAAATGTCTTCAAACACCACCTCAATGAACAGACCTGACATTTCAATCTGGTGCTGGAACTGTGCAGATGATTCAGTGAACTTCCACTGCAATTTCTCAATGTGCGTGCAGTCCATTGGTGTTGACCCCTTGTAAGATACGGTACGTGGGGCATTATATGGAGAAGCTGCTGTGACTAACTTGACCGTATTCTCAGGTTGGGCAGTGCTGGAGAGCGGGGTGGAGGAAAGGGGGAGGGGGGTAGCATTACTTATTTTGCAAATTTAAGATGCCACATTTGTTCAATTGTATTTATTTGTTTGTTTGTCATGTCTTACATTTAACCCACTGAACACATCACTGCCGTTAGTTTGTCCCTTTTCTCCTGATACAACAAACACATGGGAAACAAAAGAGGGCCACGAGAAACCGTGTCTGTAATAAAACGATGGGTTATACTTCTGTTAAGAAGCTGCCTATCAATCCCTTGAATGTACCACAGCGAAAATTACAGAAGGAGAAAAGTGGAGTCTCACACTGTCAGTGAAATTACTTCTTTCTCTGAGAAATCTTGTTCCCTCTGCTGCCAGGCTCAGTGGGAGCGTAGACCATCTGAATGAACTGGTAATGCTCTGTCCTTTTTGTTGTTACCCCCCAAGTCACTCCAGTTCCCAGCATGAAATGTGTGTGTTGGGTAAAATGAGACCCGATTCCATCTGTAAACCAGAGAAGAGATGTAATTTCACCAAAGGAGACCAGCAAATAGTGTGCAATTATCACCACGGTTGTAAGTGTAGCATTGCTCCTGGATGTGTTGAGCCCAGGCCTCTGTTGGGACAGCAGGATGTGTTCTGCGTTAAAATAATGTTACAACACAAGCTGGGAAGTGGAGAGCCCATTGGAGGCACAATCTTGACATTTCTTAAATGTAAATATCTGAAATGCTCTTGAAAGGGAGGGGGAAAATAGTCTCAGTTGGACACACTATTCTGTAAATTTAGTCATTTTGTTTCCATGTGAACTAAATTGAGTTTCTATTGTGTAATAGAAATATTAGAATAGAAAGCAGAAAATATATATATTCATAAACATTGCATGGGTACCTCCAAAAAGAGATTCTAGTGTCCCAGAATATAAGTGTATCATATAAATCATATGATATTTATCATAATATTTAGTTGAGCTTATCTAATACTTTGAGACATTTACAAGTTTTCTTTACATCAGTTAAAAAATAATCATTACTTGGTTACCCTGTGGAATCAAAATCATAGCCATTTTTTCAGAATGGGCAATTATGCATAAAAATCAGGATCCACACAAAAAATTGGTTGAATTGATTGCATATCTGCTTATTTGCAAGGTTGCTAATAAAATCTAACAGCCTCACAGTGCTAGAAGTGTGAGGAAACAGGTACCAAAACGTCTGTCTGTGGGAGAGTCAAACTTCCACTCTGTTGACAGAGACCGTCATATTGTTTTGCAGATGTGTGCTATTTATTTGGAAAAGTTTGCTTTAGTCCTTTGAAAGTATATTGCAACTTCCTTTCCCATGTGAGGAAAATAAAGGACTTTTGTTGTGAGAACTTGATGTGTGAGTTCCTTTCTGACCCTACCTGAGAAGCCACTCTGTTATATATCGTTTTAGGGCTGTTATATAGAGCATGCGGCCCTGTGTGCCTATGCGAACACGCGTGCACGTGCCGCATGCTTTTCGTAAATATAGTGAGAGGGGCAGTATACTGGGAAGGTACAGTGTGTGTGTGTGTGTGTGTGTTGTGTGTGTGTGTGTGTGTGTGTGTGTGTGTGTGTGTGTGTGTGCATGTGTAATTTATTATTTATTTTAAAAAAAATCCAATGGGTAAAAATAAAATATTTATTAAGTTTGTGCAGACTCACAAATACATACACACACATACACACACATATACATATACATACATACACATGCATACATATATACACACACACATATACATACATTTAGCGCCGGTTGCGGCGCGCAAAGATTATTTTCCCCGTCTTCCTCGCTACCTGTCGGCTCCCCTCTCCGTGCCGTGCCCTCGTATAGAAGGGCTGACTCACGTCAGCCAACTAAAATTCCGCGCGCGCATGGCGTAGCGAGCACCCGGCACTATAGAAAATGCCTTAGAAGTGGGATAGCGCCTCCTCTGGTATAAGGAACACACCGGAAGTTACCAGAATGGAGATAGAAAAAACTCTTAAAGTATCAGGCTGTACAGTAACAGCAACTGCATGCACTATTTGCTGAAAATCACAGCACAGCAATTACAGCTACTACAGCAACAACAGGCCACACAACAGCAGCAAGAGATTGAAAACCCGGTGGCCCAGCAGCAACAATGACTGAAGAAGTTTTTCCTGCAGCTAACAGCCCACCAGACACCGGCTCAACAGCAGCTGGTACTAAAACTTGGAGCTACAACAAACTAGGATGCCATAGGCTGAGTAAAATTGGACCAGATTACAAGCCTGAGGTGTTTCTCGTCATGTTTGAGTGAGTCACGGCTTTTTCCCTGTGGCCCAGGAAGGAATGGACCGCCCGCCTGGACAACCAGTTAATGGGAGAGGCACAAGCTGCGTATCAAGCCCTCGACAGTCATGGAGAATGAGAACCTAGAAAAGCAGCAACTGATATGAGTACCACAGATCTCTCCTGGGTTTGTGTGCAGGTAGACTAAGTGGTGGTCTCTGAGGACGTGCCAGAGACACCCGATAGTCGCTTGCTATGCTGAGCGGGAGATTTGAAGTTGCTCTGCCGCAACTTGCATCCAGCACTGCACTGCCTGGAGACTCTGGACCCCTACAAGAGTGGAAGCTGTGATAGGGAAGTTATTTAGGTGACTAGGATTCCCCCTGTATTGCTCTGAGGGTTGCGAGTATAGCTCTGTTGTGACTTTGGAAACAAACACCCGTTTATTTGATCTCTGTTTCCTGTCTGGTGCTGGATCCTGAGAAAGAGTCCTGGTCTCTAGTGCCTCAGGAGATTGAAGGGGAAAAGTGCCCTGTCCTATATCTCTGTAGGAAATTCCAAAAAAGTTAACCGGCCTTCTCCATAATGGAGAATGAGTGCTTGGCAGTATCGGCATTCAGGTATTACCACCATGGTTTCAAACAATGAATGGACAAAAACCTCAAAGTCACGCGCTGGTACCTCACATTTGAGCCCTTCTCATTCCGGATCCAACATAGGGCCGAGAAATTACATGCAAATGCAGATTTTTTGTCCAGAAAAGGGTATGGATATTTGAAAAGGTGAATGCGTGAGAAGCGACACTCTAAGGGGGATGTATGCAAGGAAGTACGTAAGACGTTAAAAACGTCCTCATTTTTGCTATGTGATTGGAAAGGGGAGGTTTAAAAGACAGGCAGCAGATTCTCTGCTGTCTCACTTTCTCTGCTCTCATCCTGTGAGACAATAGGCTCCAGAGTGCCTCTCTGTGGAACAGACCAAATTCCACTCTGTTGCCAGAGACTAAGGACCTTCATATTGTTTTGCAGATGTACAGCATGCTGTTTATTTTGAACTATTTGCTTTAGTCCTTTGAAAGTATATTGCAACTTGCTTTCCCGTGGTAAGAAATAAAGGACTTTTGTTTGCAAAACCTTGGTAACTGTGAACTCCTTTCTGACCCTACCTATGAGACCGCACCATCACAGCTTCGTATACAGGTATATATAGAGATGGGCAAAAAAAAATTGCAAATTTGTTTCCGCAGCGAATCGGCCGGTTCCTGTGGTCTGCGGATTTCAGCGGATCAATATCAGGAAGGGCGATTCGTGTATTGCAGATTTTATATTATTATTACCAATACACTCCACGGATTCCGCAAACCCGTGGATAGATTTGCAGAATGCAATCCGCGGATTCAGCAATCCATTGGCGGATTGTTAAGAATCCGCAACGGATTGCTGAATTCACCAGTTGGATTATACAAACCCGTCCACGGATTGTATCCAATAGTCGATTTTGATAAATCCATGTCGATGGAAACCACCCAAATCCATTTGCGGATTTTACACTGCGAAATAGATTTTGGGGGGGAAAATGCAAGAAAATACGGGAAATGGATATGGATTCACCCATCTCTCTCTATATATATATATGAAGACTTAATATTGCACATATGAAGCATCATTTGAAATGATCTTGCATCTGTAAGGAATTCACACCTCGGTTTACTGCTTACCTTGCCTTACAGACCTGTGCAGTCCTGGAACACTCCCCATGATATATTCTGCAGCTGTGCAAGCTGTTACTGCAGCCCCAGCTTGTGTTCAGTCATTAGAGCAATGCTCTCACACGCCCTTTTTGATATAGGTTCGCTGACCTTTAAATACAGCTTTCCCAAAATGCTTCTCTGCCGAGCATAGTCCTTCCTGGTTGTTACCAAGTGTTCTGCCACAAGCCCCTGGCTTGTTCTCTCTTGTTCTAACTCTGTTATTGTCCTAGTTCATGTTCCTGGTTCCTGTGATGAAGCGTTGGATCTCCAGCGTAACTTCAGCTTCCTGTTTCCTAAGGCCTGCTGCCCTTCCCATAGCAGAGGCCTGTCTCTAGTTCCTGGGGCCTTCTGCTCTCTCTCCATTGCAGAGGCTGTGTCCTGGTTCCTGTGCTGAAGCGTTGGATCTCCAGCGTAACTTCAGCTCCCTTTTTCCTGAGGCCTGCTGCTCTTCCCATAGCAGAGGTCTGATGCTGAGTCCTGAGTTATGTAGCTCTCTCTCCCCGCACAGGCTCGTTCTGGAGTCCTGCACTGAAGCATTGGTTTACCAGTGCTGCCTGGCGGTGTGCCCACTCCAGTCAGGCTCCTCCCTCCTGAGACTGGCGCCATGGGCCGTGGACGCCACTCGCGCAAACCCCGTTCCCGACCTGCAGCAATTTCACTGAAGCAGGAAGACCTGCTTGATCTCCTGTTGCTGACTCCCTGCTTGGACTACGTTTACCCTTATGTCTCCTATCTTGATCCTGGCTCATTGACTGACTACGCTGCTCTCTCCAGTCCTGCTATGTACGACTACGAACTGTGCAATCCGGATCAGCCTGCGCGGTCTAAGGTCGGTGCTTATACAACCCCACCTCAGCCACGCGGTCTGACCCTGGTTAGTTGCGAGCACAACCGTGGCAGCGTCATGGTGAATACCTGCCTGAATTCAAATAGAATTATGTGTTCAGTATTTTTTATTTTTAACTAGTATTCATAATTTAAAATAATATTATTGGTAATAGCCATACTGTGAAAATAATACATTTTTAACCTACATAATGAAAGATATGTGGTGTGTCAAATACATTTTTGGATGATTCAGAGCAACTTAATTGTGCACTATTCGGGCCCTATGTACTAAGCATCACCATTTATTTTGTTACAAAATGTGTCAGGTTCAATTTTAATTGCTCTTATGTTCAAATTTCTCCAGATGCGTGGAAAAAATGTTCTTCATTTGTTTTATTGCTCTTGGCATACAGATTTAAATGGTTCGTATTTCTGTGCACCAGAAAATGAATTAAAAGTACATCAAAATCATCCGCCACATTTAAGTTTGCATAAACCCAAGAAAGTACGTTAAAAGTGTTAGTGCAGAACGAAGTTGCTATTTGAAATAATACAAAGACGCACAAAAGCGCAATGAAAGTCAAGTTTGACATGCGCCAATTTTGCTCCCAAAAATCTGTTTGCAATGCTTTTTTCGGAGACCGCCCTTGTGTTATACATATTGTCCAGCAGTACTTTAAACTCGCAAAACTACATGGGAGATCTTGGGATTTCAGTCAAGTAGAGACACAGAAGGAATATAAGGAAAGAATGAAACTATGAAAACCGCTGGCATATTTAAGTAATAATCCCAGAAGAACAGGGCATTACTGGCCAGTAATGCCCTGGCTGCCAGAGTTGAAGGCCATAGCCGAAGCCGAGGGACTTGAACCCAGCCAGGGCATTATTGGCCGGTAATGCCCTGTTCCGAGGGGATTATTACTATAATAGGCTAAATGTAGGCGTATTTTTTTAAAAAAATTCATAAAAAAGGTACACTTTTGTAGTCATATTGATTTTTATCAGCATTGTCTACATTCTCATGTTTTACTGCAAGTTTATTCAAAGGAAATTGTACATACACACAGCCTCCTCTATACACACACACACACACACACACACACACACACAGTGGTGAGAGGCGGCGGGTTTTTGTCGAGTGTGTCAGGTCTGTTTAGTGCGTGCGGCGGCTGTGTGGCGCAGGGATGTGAGCGGTGGGGCGGGACAAGGCAGAGGCGGGAGGGGCGGACAAAGCGTTTGAAGGAGGGAGTGAGGTCCGAGGGGTTGTGGATATGGAAGGGATGGGCTGTCGGGGGTGTGGGATGTGATGGGTTACCGTTACTTTCTGAGTGTCTTTTTCGTCTGTTTTTTTTAGTTGTGGTTGTGTTTGTTTGTGTTTTATTTTGCCTGTTTGCCCTTTTCCTTTTGGATACGTAGAGGGAGTTTACGGTGGGCGAGGGAGTTAAGGGGGGTGTGAAGGTGGAGAGGTGAAGGGTGGGTGACTGGCGTTTGGAGGTGCCTTTTTTTTTTTTATTTCTCTATGTGATTGTTGAATGTGGTCTCAAACCTAGGGGCGGCCTGATCATAGATACTATGTCTATCCCTAGCATACATTTTGGATATGGTTAGTTGTTTTTCCTTTGACTTCGTCAAACAAAGTAGTGCATTCTAGTCGCTGAACCCTATTAAATGAATCGTCAATAAGCTGTCTGCTAAACCTGTTGTCAACAAATTCCACCAAGAATCTTGATTGTGAAATGAATCACACTCACGTTGCAGTTCGTTTCAATCTATGAATTGGCCAGTGGAAAAATTGTTCTACCATTGGATATGATGGTTACTGGAAGCGTGTATATAATCAGTTACTGACACCAGTTTTTTAACAATGGGTCTTTGTGATAATATTCCTCCTGATCAACCATAACACAAGATAAGAAAAAAAAACACTGATTTGAACTATACCTACTGTATGTAGTAACGGTGTGTCTCCCCCACCCTCTGGGAGCTCTCTGATATTACAGGGTGTGTAGTGCTGGGCGTACCTACTTGTTCACAGGATGCTGATCTTTCTGCCGGTGGTATATGGGGAAAGACAGGACAGGCGTTTGAGGTGATGTTTAGTTCTTCTCTCGGTGGTTCAGTGCCTCCCCTCTTGCAGGCACATAGGATGCTGGAGACATTCCCTGCAAGAGAAACTCTCTGATACGTTCCCTGATAGTAGTACTCAGAGCCAGGAGTATTTTATAAACTGGAAACTTTATTCTTCAACTCGCAGCATACAGTACATACACTGCTATCACTTGGCCTCCAGCCTTCAGATGGTCCCTGGACACAAAACCCCCAGGCATGGGACCCAAGGGTCAGTCCTAACTCTTCCCCACACCCTGATAGAGTAGGAGGTATAGTCTCACTCCCACTCCCCTAAGGAGGGGATGGGAGGTGGCCAGAGCCTGCGCACACTTCGTTGGGACCCAGTCTCTCTGAGGGAGGTGAGACAAACTCATAAATTACACTGGGGGAGGGTCCAAGGTCTGAGCCCAGGATTGGGAGAAACACATGCCTTGCCCCCCCCCGCACTCAAGGAAGTGCTCAAGTAGGGGAAAACCCGGATTGGACCTAAAAAGGCCTGCACTGATACCAGGACTTACACGGTAGAAGGACAGCTTAGTAGCAAAAAACGAGACATAGCTCATGTATTAACTTAAGCCTAGTTGGTTTGTCATTCTGACTCCAAAATACTTTTAGATTGTTCATCCTCACCATCCAAATAATATAATAAGTGCATTGATGAAACAGCCCTAGAACACTAGGCCTCCCCCGAGTCTGGATGTTGCCATATGGAGAATTCCTCCCAGAACCACATAAAGAGGTTCACATAGCTTGGGATGAAACCGTGGCCCATGGCCGTTCCACCGATCTGAAAGAAAAAAGACCTAAAGTAAAAAAATAATTGAGTCTCAAAATAAAATGTATACTGTTTACAAAAATCCTATGCGTTTGAGGCATAATATTATCCAAATCAAGCAAATATTTTATTGCTTTGACCCCCCTGGAATGATTTATACACGTATAAAGTGAGAAACGTACATGTTCACCCGTAAAAAAGTTTGTTCCACCTTATCGTGAGATGGGTCGATGACGTGCAGAGTGTCCTTAATTGGGACCTCAACTTGGATACAAAAGTGAAGATAATAGTCCAATATGGGACAACTTGGACGTCATCGACCCTACCACTGAGGATTATGGGCCTTCAGGGGGGTTCTAGCATGATATGGATTCTTTGGAGATGGTAGTATATTGGAGTCCTTTGATGTTCCTGAAAATAAATATAAAATTCAGTTTGGTGATGACTCCGATTGCCAACGCTTGCCGAGATGTTTTTTTAATACTGACTGTAAATAGTTGTAGGATCTTCGTAGGATCTTGGTGTCTGCAAGTGTGTGTTTTACAGGGGGGTGCAGTGGGTCTAGGGAGGGAGGTGATGTGTTTTGCAGATGACAGAGTCTTTTTTCAACTTTGAATTTTTTATTGGAAATTGCAAGTACAACCAATAACACAGCCCGTTTGTAAGTTTCCAATTATATACCACAGATAGACTCTACTAACAACATCTACAGAACACTTTACAAACAGGACGGGACGAACTTGACCAAGGGGACAGGGGGTGGAGGGGTAGTGAAGGGGGGGGGGTGGGGCGATGAGCGGCTGTTGTTTTCTGTTCTGCCTTGCTTGTCTTTTTGGCACACCTTGTTCGGCGTCGTCTGAGGAGGTTATCTGAGTCGGGTTCATCTGGAGTATCCTTTTTCCAGCTCTAAGCTTGTAGGGCAGTCTGCTAACTGTAAGTCACTGTGTCGTGTCGTCTGATCTGCCTTTTAAAGGAGAAAGCACCTGGTTAAATTAGTGCAAGATTGTGGTGGCGTCCACTCCAGGGATATCTACCTGGCACCATGGTACCAGACCTTTAGGAATTTTGTGAGGAGTCATTAACTAAACTCGTTAATTGTTCCATCCAGCAGACATGCCAAATTCTGTTTTTGATCTTAGGGATAATTGGGATTCTTGTTGCTTCATAATGCTGCGATCTCGACACTGTAGCAGTAGAAAATGAGCGATCAATTATGCGTCGCATGACAGAGTCTTTTTGATGGTTTGTGTGTGTTGCAGTGTGTGTTTTGTGGGTGCAGAGGAGGGGGCTTGCAGTGTGGTTTTGTGGGTGGGGAGGGGTGGAAAGTGTTTGTTTTGGTTTGTGGTGGTGTGTGTGTGTGTGTCTGTCTAGTGTGTGGGTTTACAGGGGGCTGCAGTGGGTTGTAAAGGGGGGATGTGGGTGTGTGTTTTGGGATGTAGAGGGGGGGAGCAGCAGTATGTTTTGTTGGTGTGTGTTGAAGGTGTTTTGTGGGTTTTAGAGGGGAGGCTACGTGTGTGTGTGTGTGTGTGTGTGTGTTGTGTGGTGTGTGTGTGTGTGGGTGTGTGGTGTGTGTGTGTGGTGTGTGTGTGTGTGGTGTGTGTGTTGTGGTGTGTGTGTGTTGTGCGTGTGGTGTGCGTGTAGTGGGGTGTGTGTGTGTCAGTGGGTGTAGATAGTGGAGGAGGACTGCAGAGTATTTTGGTGTGTGTGTGTCTGCAGTTTTGTGGGTTTACAGGGGGCTGCAGTGTGTTTATTTGTTTTGTCGGTTGTAGAGGGTTGTTGTGTGGTGTGTTGTGGTGTGTGTTTGTGGTGTTTGTGGAGTGCAGAGGGGTGGAGGAGGGCTGCAGTCTGTTTGTGGTGTAGAGGAGGGGGCTGCACAGTGTGTAGGGGGGAACTGAGAGGTGTGTTTGTGTATATAGAAGGGGGGACTGCAAGGTGTGTGTGTGTTGTGTGTGTGGTGTGTGGTGTGTGTTGTGGTGCCCACACACTCGACACACACCTGCCGCATCCTGCCCCTACGCAACAATATCACTGACCAGCTGTCACCCGCACTCGCCACACACCCGCCGCCTCACACCCTAGCAGGACCCTGACCCACAGCCAGCACTCACTACCCACGCGCCACCTGTACTGAACACACACCCGCCGCCTCACACACGCTCACACCCTAGCAGGACCCCGACCCACAGCCAGCACTCACTACCCACGCGCCACCCGTACTGAACACACACCCGCCGCCTCACACCCTAGCAGGACCCCGACCCACAGCCAGCACTCACTACCCACGCGCCACCCGTACTGAACACACACCTGCCGCCTCACACACGCTCACACCCTAGCAGGACACACGCCTCACATTTTCACATCACTTATGTCACCAAAATATACATTGTACTGTGGTGTGTTTGCAATAAACCATTTTTATACAACATCGTATTACATTTTCTTCCATCTTTCTTTTCAACATTATTATCCAACCTTTCCAACAAATACTCACCTATTGTTCCACAATTTGTAAATAATACTACCTATTACGCATTTACATCACGGGCAACGCCGGGTCTCTCAGCTAGTTACTACTATAGGCTAAATGTAGGCTTATTTAAAAAAAAAATCATAAAAAAGATACATTTTTGTAGTCATGTTGATTTTTATCAGCATGATTGTGTATATTCTTATGTTCTTACTGCAAGTTTATTAAAAGGAAATTGTACATATACACAGCCCCCTATAAATACACACACACACACACTCTGCAGTCCCCCCTCTATATACACAAACACACTCTGCAGTCCCCCCTACACACTGTGCAGCCCCCTCCTCTACACGTACAAAAAACACTGCAGCCCTCCTCCACCCTCTACACCCACAACACACAGCAGCCCCTCCCCCTCTACACCCACAAAACACACTGCAGACACACACACCAACAAAACAGACTGCTGCCCCTCTACATCCATAAAACACACACCAGCAGCCCCCTCTACACCCACTGCAGCCCCCATGTAAACCCACACACTGCAGACACACACAAAACACTCTGCACCCCTCCTCCACCCACAAAACACACACTGAAGACACACACACTGCAGCCCCCCCTCTACCCCCACAAAACACACACTGCAGACACACAAACCAACGGACTGCCAGCTCTACATCCACAAAACACACTGCAGACACACACACACACACACACACAAAACTCTGCAGACCCCCTCTGCACCTACAAAACACACTGCAGAGACACACACACACACACACACACACACACAACTCTGCAGACCCCCTCTGCACCTACAAAACACACCGCAGAGACACACACACCAAAAAAATAGACTCTGCCACCTCTACATCCACAAAACACACACCAGCAGCCCCCTCTACACCACTACAGCCCCCTGCAAAAAAAAAGAAACAGAGGTCGTCAAAAGTCATTTCAAACATCAATTTTGACAACTTTTAAAAGTTCACCTTTAAGAGCTTATATTGTTAAAAAAAAAATCACTATTTTGCCTTTTTAATGTGAAAATAGCAGTGTAACAGGGACTTATCTCTGTGACAGCAACGTGCCTCTAATCCAGCAGTGTGCTAGTTAATTGCTGGTGTGCAATTAACCAAAGATCCTCCTGGCTGATTAGAGCTCTCTCAGAAATAGCCTGTTCTGAGACAGGAAGGAGGATTCCTGAGCTCACAATTGGAGCTGACCTAGGAAAGGCAGACCACAGGATTTCCTTAGTGGACACTGGACTGACCAGAGGACAGATGTCTTGAGCTGCAAAGAGATCGCAGGCTGACAGCAAGACAAAGGGGAGCACACAATACCTGGACAGACATTGCCTTAGCACACAAAGGTGCTGACCCAGGAGAGCAGAGAGGCTTATTCTGACACCTGTAATCAGCCAGGTGGTGTTGGTTAATTGTCTACCAGCAGTTAACCACCACACTGCTGGATAAGAGGCACATTTTTGAACAGGGATAAGTCCCCTGTTACAAGGCTAGTAATGGGATTATCCCTCCAGCCCTGCAGAAAGGGACTGGGGAAGTAAGTTAGCCCTTACACAGGGATAGGCGTTTGTTGTTTTTGTATATTTGTGTTTGCTGTGCTATTTAAAGGAACAGGCAATTATTTTAATTTCCTTAAAAACAGTCTCCATTGCGTACCTCTGCACACATCTCTTACAGAGATCACGGGCATGTCCATACTGACCAACTCTCCCCCCCAGGGGAGATCACGGGCATGTCCGTACTGACCATTTCCCCCAAAGGGGAGATCACAGGAGTGTCCATACTGACCATCTCCCCACTAGGGGTGATCACGGGCTTGTCCATACTGACCATCTCTGCACTAGGGGTGATCACGGGCTTGTCCATACTGACCAACTCTCCCCTCCCAGGGGAGATCACGGGCGTGTCCATACTGACCATCTCCGCACTAGGGGAGATCACGGTCGTGTCCATACTGACCATCTCCGCACTAGGGGAGATCACGGGCATGTCCATACTGACCAACTCTCCCACCCCAGGGGAGATCACGGGCGTGTCCATACTGACCATCACTACCCTCCACCCCTGTCCCCTTGTCAAGTTCGTCCCGTCCTGTTTGTAAAGTGTTCTGTAGATGTGTGTTAGTAGAGTCTATACATGTGGTTGATATAATTGGAAACGTTACAACGGGCTGTGTTACATTGGTTGTACTTGCAATTTCCAATAAAAAATTCAAAGTTGAAAAAAAGACTCTGTCATCTGCAAAAACACATCAGCAGCTCCCTCCCTAGACCCACTGCAGCCCCCCTGTAAAACCACACATTGCAGACACACAAGATCCTACGAAGATCCTACAACTATTTATCAGTCAGTATTTAAAAAACATCTCGAGCAAGCGTTGGCAATCGGAGTCATCACAAAACATGAATTTATATTTATATTTCAGGAACATCAAAGGACTCCAATATACTACCATCTACCAAAGATACATAAATCAATGCTAGACCCCCCTGGAAGGCCCATAATCTCAGTGGTAGGGTCGATGACGTCCAAGTTGTCCCAATATGTGGACTATTATCTTCAACTTTTGTATCCAAGTTGAGGTCCCATATTAAGGACACTCTGCACGTCATCGACCCCATCTCAGAGATAAAGTGGAAACCAACTTTTTTACGGGTAACATGTGACGTTTCGTCACTTTATACGTGTATAAATCATTCCAGGGGGGGTCAAAGCAATAAAATATTTGCTTGATTTGGATAATATTATGCCTCAAACTCAGAAGGATTTTTTGTTAAACAGTATACATTTTATTTTGAGACTCAATTATTTTTTACTTTAGGTCTTTTTTCTTCAGATCGGTGGAACGGCCATGGGCACAAGGTTCATCCCAAGCTATGTGAACCTCTTTATGTGGTTCTGGGAGGAATTCTCCATATGGCAACATCCAGAGCTCGGGGGAGGCCTAGTGTTCTATGGCTGTTTCATCAATGACATTATTATTATTATTTGGGATGGTGAGGAGGAAGCAATTAAAAGTATTTTGGAGTCACTAGATGACAACCAACTAGGACTTAAGTTTACATGTAGCTATGTCTTGTTTTTGCTACTAATCTGTCCTGTCTAACGTGTAAGTCCTGGTATCAGTGCAGGCAGTTTTAGGTCCAATCCGGGTTTTCCCCTACATTGAGCAGCTTCCTTGAGTGACAGGGGGGGGGGCAAGGCATGTGTTCTGCCCAATCCTGGGCTCAGACCTTGGACCCTCCCCCAGTGTAAATTTAGTGAGTTGTCTCACCCCTCAGAGAGACTGGTCCCACAGAAGTGTGCGCAGGGCTCTGGCCACCTTCCATCCCCTCCCTTAGGGGAGTGGGAGTGAGGACTATACCTCCTACTCTATCAGGGTGTAGGGGAAGAGTTAGGACTGACCCTTGGGTCCCATGCCTGGGGGTTTGTGTCCAGGGACCATCTGAAGGCTGGAGGCCAAGTGTATGCAGTGTATGCTACTGTATGCTGCGAGTTGAAGAATAAAGTTGTTCCAGTTTATAAAATATACTCCTGGCTCTGAGTACTATCTATCAGGGAAAGTATCAGAGAGTTCTCTTGCAGGGAATGTCTCCAGCATCCTATGTGCCTGCAAGAGGTGGAGGCACTGAACCACCGAGAGAAGAACTAAACATCACCTCAAACGCCTGTCCTGTCTTCCCCATACCACCGGCAGAAAGATCAGCATCCTGTGAACAAGTAGGTACCCAGCACTACACACCCTGTAATATGCAGAGCTCCCAGAGGGTGGGGGAGACACCGTTACATACATACAGTATAGTATTAGTTCAAATCAGTGTTTTTTCTTTATCTTGTGTTATCGGTTGATCAGGAGGACAATATTATCACAAAGACCCATTTTAAACTGGTGTCAGTAAATGATTATATACACGCTTCCAGTAACCATCATAGCCAATGGTAGAACAATGTTTCCACTGGCCAATTTCATAGATTGAAACGAAACTGCACACGTGAGTGTGATTTCATTTCACAATCAAAGATTCTTGGTGAGAAATTTGTTGACAAGGGTTATAGCAGACAGCTTATTGACGATTCATTTAATAGGGTTCAGCGACTAGAATGCACTACTTTGTTGACGAAGTCAAAGGAAAAACAACTAACCATATCCAAAAGTAATGCTAGGGATAGACATAGTATCTATGATCAGTCTGCCCCTAGGTTTGAGACCACATTCAATCAATCACATAGAGAAATCCAGTCGATGTTAAACAAACACTGGAATATCCTATGTGATCCCCGATTGGGACCAATATTACCGAAAAGGGTCCTTGTTCTATATACAGTAGGAAAGCCAGGAGCCTTAAGGACAGCCTTGCCCCTAATAAAATTCCACAAAAAGGTTCTGCCTCATCTGCTATGTTAACAAATAAATGTGGTAATTAAAAATGCAGTAGAGGCCGCTGCATTACTTGCAAACATTTGGTTCTGGCATCAGATTTCACCTCACATTCTAAAGGTGGCACATTTAAAGTTAAACCCAACATTAATTACCTGAGTACCCATATTGTGTACATACTGTATTATCTTGTAGTTATGGCCAACGGTATGTGGTCGAACTATTAGACCTATGAGTACATGCTTTCTTGAAAATAGGCGCAATGTTATAAATGGCATCAGGACACATAGTGTGTCACTTAATTTTAACCTGGTTCACAATAAAGATCCCAGTTCACTAACCATTATGGGACTTGAACAAATCTCACCCCTTACATTAGGGGGTGACAGATTTAAGTTATTATGCAGAAGGGAAACTTTCTGTATCTACCAGTTGGGCACTTGGCCCCTGGTGGATTTAATGATTGTATTGATACCAGCACTTTAGTATAGTTTATATTTTAAACTATATATTCTAGCACTCTGTCCAACAAATAATTGCACATTGCTTTAATTTCTACTCTTTCTCCGCTCTGACTGTGTTTTGTGTGATTTTTTACCAATAAATTAGCAATTTTGCACATAATAGTGATTTTTAATTATATAGTTAATCATATCAGTTTAGATTTCCTCTAAATTTAGAGTTGATTTTTAATTAATAGATTCTAAATACATTTTAGTTTTAGCTCATTTTATAGATTTTTTAGCTATTATACATTTTTAATTCTATTGATTCATGATGCTGGTTGGTCCTTCCTCACATTATGAGTTCATCTATACGTTGTATGAAAATTGTTTATTTACACATTTATTTTATAAATATGTTATTTTTTTCATATCATGTGATATTTTAATTATGAGTATTATGAGTATATAATACATCTGTTTAGCTTCTGTGGAAGCGCTGAGGAACTCTCCCATTGGTTATTTAACATTTAGATTTCCATTGGTTATTCAGTTGCTAGGTGGTTGTGATTGGTTGATATACTTTTTACCTAGCAACATTAGAGGAACTTCAGAGGCCGCCGCTACCCATATCCTCTGAAGAAGTCACCTCGAGCAACGAAATATGTTCGGACTCCTTACAGAACGTCACTACATCACGCGATCGAGGCCGGATCGAGTCTAAGGCTAAAGTCCCAGTCATCACTGTGACACGCGCGCCCGGCGGGGGGGGCGGCGCGTGCACAGCGCTAACCGCGATCTGCGGTCTTCAGGAGAGAGGGAGAAGTTGCGACGGGAGGGGGCGTGGTCGGGTTTTTTCGGGGGGTGTGGCATTGACCTCACGCAGCTGGTTCACCCCCATTGGCTAAACCGCCGGCGGGTGCGTGGCCACGACTCCGTCGCAAGTTCCACACACAATTTTTTTGAGTGTGTGGAATCTTGCAGTACAGCGCGGCTGCTGAATGTGCGCCGACGCATGTACTCGGCCCTTAGTGACTGGGGGGCCGGTGCTTGTTCACACAGTTCACGCCGAGGCGTGCGCTGTGGCAGTCACTGGGACCGCAGCCTTAGACTGCTAATAAGGCTATCAGCATCTAGCCGGTCTTTTAACAGTACAGCGCTTATACCATCCAGGCATGTAAGCTGTTTGTCTGCAGAGCAGTGCAGCATTTCTTCCACTGAGGATTTTCTCCAAATTGGATGGTGATCTATTCACGAATGGCTTATAACATTTATATACATTGTGAGTGCACTTTTTCTTCACTGTTGTCCAATTCTCCCCCCCCCCCTTCTAAAATAATTGTTACGTTATGTGGTTGCACTCTCTTCTTCTTTCCCTTGTTTAGTTTTATCCAGAGGATCTGGTTGTATCCTATTGGCAGCAGCATTCTACCCCCACTGCTGAGATTTGATTTCATCATCGTCTCTTGATTGATTGGACAATTGGGATTGTTTTTATATGTTTCATGTTGTTTGTTTATTGTGTGTCTTTTCATACTGTTAATAGCATCAATTCAACAATGTTTGGTTATTACCCCTATACTTTATGTTATTCCAGTGAGCAGTGAGACTGCACCAGTTGAAATATTCACTTACTGTATATATATTAGGACTTGATGGTGATTAGGGATGCGACTGCCTATGAGCAGTACGACTTATTTATTGGTGATCAAGATGCATCATCAGCTTCTGGTTGACTTCCTCTAGGAGAGGACCTCCTGTCCACACCAACTACCTCTGTTATTCTGGTGTTTTAGCTGCTGCATGACTAAATGGATTACCGCCACATTGTGGTGCGCAACCCTGACTCCATGACAACCGAGGACGCCATAAGGCAACAGAGCCGGGATCCCCGATCAGAATCGAGACGCGCCGACTATCTGCGGTGCGCATGCGTCATGGGTTGCCACAGCAACCAAGGACGCCTTCTGGAAATTTGTCACATGAGTACAGCATGACCTATAGCAGGACTCTGACACGTTTGCTGTCCACTTTATTTGATTATGACACTCACCTATTGTTTTGTGTGTTTTTGGGAGCTTTTAATTAGTAGGTGTGGTTTTGGGCACTTAGGTGGTGGGTATAAAAGTCACTGGCTGTCACTTTGTTCTTTGCACCCCTCCTGAGGAAGGTCCCGTTTTGGGGACCGAAACGTTGGTTCAATGTGCAATTATTCTTAATACAAAAGATTATTCTCTGATACCTACTGGGTGCTGTTGCCTTTTACCTTCTCATCACTGGTAATGTATGCTATTAATTTAAATGGTACAAGCACCACCTCATTATTGTACTACTACACGAGTGCCGGACTACCTTTATTATACAGTATATATACTGTGACAAACGGCTTACTCCGGGGCTCCGCCGTCTGTCCGGGACTGCTAAAACACGGTCTTTTAGGGCAGGTTAAATGACGAGGCGTAACGTGCTGTTCCTTTAAGCAGGCTACTGCCTGGTTTATTAAGTCCAAGGCACTGAGACTGCCACACTGAATACAAAACAAACACAAGCAAAACAAAACCCTGCTCATCTGAGCAATAACTTAACTGCGGTTCACCCTGACTGGGATTGGTGCGGCTTGCCCGCTTCCAATAAACAAAATAAGGAACTTTGCAATTTTGAGAAAAGAACAAAATGATTTAACCTGTTTGGGGAGAGGCTTTTCCCCTCTCTGCTTCCAGCAGCCTTCCTGCCTCCAGTCTCTTGGGGGGAGGGAAGAGGAACCAGGAAATCAGCCTTAAATACCTGATTTCTATCTAGCAGGACAGGTGACAGAAATCAGGCAGCAGACAAACTGTGGTCTGGATCCCTCATCCCTCAGTTCCATCACTTGCCAAACTGTGGGATGGAGTGCATGCATTCTGAGGCTGCACTTTCCAGCCTAAACAGGATAGAAACTGTTCAGGATCCTGTGAGCCCTATATATGGAATTTATTACCATCCCCTGGTTTCTGTCACAATACATATGTATATATATACACTCAAAAGATAATGGAAATATATAAATATATTCCATTATCTTTTGAGTGTTTAAATTCTTTCAATATTTTCCTACACAATACAAGAGTAACACAATTTGTAACTCAATCCAACTTGTTTCATTCACCCTTTAGGTAAAAAAAAGTATATATAAAATACATAACCATCAACAACTTCCCCAAGAGTGAACTTAACGGAGGAAGAGAGGGCGGGACCACTTGCTCTGGCTGCCATGAGTTTAGTGGCACAACCACATCCTACCCATAATTGCTGCTAGCTCTCCTCCCATGACACCTGGCCCATAATACCCACCCCCAGCAATTGCCAGTAGGGACCCTGCCCACCCAGGCATGCTGCCCTTGCCTAAATACTAAGGGTTTATTTTGTGTGCGATGGTACTCACATCTGAATTTTGAGAATTATATTTAGACATGTCCCACTCCCTGGTCTGTGTAGCCTTGGGCAATTCATCTAAAATGTGATTGTAATACAGTATATTCCCTGCAGAGCTGCTTCTATGTACACTGACAATGCTACAGTATATCAAAAGATGTATTGTTAATATACAGTGGGGGTCTTGGATGTAAGTACATGTTGGGAGGAGAAATAATATTTTATTTGAGAGGGGAAGGCAAGATTGCATAATAAGTGAAAAACAACTCTTATGATGCCTTCTCTGACAATCACCTGCTGGGTGGTATATCATTTGTCCACATTATTATTGAATGCCACAGTGAACCAGGGGGATCAATAATCAGGAAAAGAGACACAATAAACTGCAACAGGAAGTAAATAGGAATGGTCATTCTTTGTCAGTCACTAATGGATTCTATAGTAAACATAAATAAAAAGGATTTTAGCTGCAATATCGTATATCTTATATTTCATAAAAATGTAACTGGGTGGTTTAATTTCAACTGTAATTAAAAATATATAACTGTCTCACTACTGTGTTAACCCTTTTAATGCTGTTGAAGCCATGATTGCTTTGGTTAACAGGTCCATCCAGCAGAGTAAACTCAAAAGGGAAAATCCAAGTCAAGTAGCTATAATCAATTCCAATATCAGAAGTTATAATGAAACCATCATCTACCTTTATTTGAAGATAAACAGGCTACAGAATGTTGATTTGGGTTTAAATTTAGAAATACCAAGGTAGGTGGCCCAAGATACCGAACAGCACACTTACAGAAGTGTCCTTAGCAGAGTTGTGCAAATTTGCTTTACAAATGTTTTGATGTTTTTCTCTTATGTATTGTGTTTTCGTGACATTTTTGCTGTTGGGTGGATATGTATGAAAATAGACTTAGGTGCAACATGTTTGCCATATGAGTGGGAAATGTCGCACCTTTCACTAGAATTTAGCAAAAACTGGCAGTATATAAAGGACCATGTTGCAGATTGGTACTTGATATTTTTTTTTTTTTTACAATTTTACCAACGTTTTTCACAAGAAAATATCAAATTTCACCTGATTCGAGAAGAATCGCTAGTCCTTAGAATTCGGACTGATTCCTCTCCAGTAATATTCATACAAGTACAAGCCTTTCTCTTCCCTACATCCCTGTATCTGCAAAGAATGACCCCAGCATGACATGTTCCTATTTCACAAGGCATTATAAGTTCTTCCGCATCTTTGTGTCATGTATATGTTCTGGGCAGAATCTGATGAGAATAGACAATTGACTTTTGTTGCCTGCTGAGTTCAATAAGTAGAAGAGAGTGGAGAGAGCACCAGCATAATTTCAAGCATTGTGGTAGTGCTCCGTGGCCATCATCAGTAATCAACAATTTTGCAAGTTTCCAATTGCGTGCAGTTCGCGTTGTCAGAGCCACCTGTGAGCTTACCAGTCTTACTTAATATACTTAGTAATACATCACTTTGTATGGGATCTGAATGACATGATGATTTGTGCTTCTTGTAAACTTATATCTTGCAGAGTACCAGGAACATGCAGTCCAATAAAGCATTTTTTAAATGCAGAACCAGAATTCTTCCTGAATAAAACTCACAGATCTTGGTTCTCATGACTGACAGTTGTCGGTTGATGCAACATTGTATTAAAATCACGATTATCCTATGGTTATAACATTTTGAAAAATGAAACTGAACCAGACCCAATAATACTGTCTGTAAGGTGGGGAGAGTTTTTTAAGGTCCAAGTGGGGGAGAGAAGTATTTTTCTATATTGGATTATGAAAGAAGCGCGTTCTAAGGGTGCTAGATGAGGAAAAAGTGTGATCGAAGAAAGTTTTATTTCCCAGCTGGCATTTGATGACAAATGTATCCTCTATCATAGCTGATGGTGGAGGGTCGAGAACTATAAAACTATCCAAAAAGGAGTTGCAACATTTTTTTAATTTTTTGTTTCCAAATTTAATTTCCACCATCAATTCGCTGTTTAGCCAGCAAATCACGGTTCCAAAGTGACTCACCGTGCATGGTGATTTTGTTTACTTGGCTACCTCCAATCCAGACCCTGACATGAGGCTTTTGAATGGGAGGCAGTGAACACTACAGACTCACGGACTCCGATGTCATGCTTGAAGAAGCAAGATAGTCTGCCGCAATCGCGCTGCAGGGAGTCCATGCTTCCAATTAGGACCCTCTGCAGCGTTGATCCTCCGAAGCCAGTCAGCTTTGCTACATCTTTATTTTAATCCAGAACCATTGATTTATATACCTCCCAAAACACACGTGGGGAGAGATACTAATGAACGCACCTGAGATACTTGAGAAATTACTTCATTTGAATATGCAAAGTATATTTAAATTACCATATTTCCCAGGGGTCTCCTGTGTACTCGCAGGTATCTCTCCTGTCTCCCGCACATCCTCCTCACCCTCTTCAGCAAAATACCTATGTCAGGGTCGGGATGGGAGGTAATTTGCATATTAAGCAAAATTGAACTGTGATGTTGGCAAAACAGAAACTTGATGGTGTAACTGTGTAAATTCAGATACATTTTTAGCCCTTTAAAGTTTGCAAAATGTTTAGTGAGAAATTGAGTTTGGACAATTCTTAAAAAAACATTTTGTAAGCTTCTCTAGTGTAGGGAAATAAAAATGATTCTTTTGACATCACTGTTTAAGGTGTTTGGTAGGTGATAACGTTAAAGCCCATGGTGGCGGGGTAAGAGAAGTCCAGAGTTGGGTAATGATGCTACTTCTTAGAAGAAGAAGTGATACAGCATTTGAAATGGGTGCATCTGGTTCAAATCTCTGTCCACTCGTGTTAGATTTAATATGCAGGGACTTGTGCCTAGAGATATGGTATTAATGTGTAACATACATTACCAGTGCTATTTAAGGAAAAATAATTACAGTGGGATTCATCAAGTTTCAATGGGGGTATCACACCTGATCCGGCGTTAACTGCCATTCCTGTCATAGTAGCTGGTTGGTAAAGGGAAACCTCCTTACAAACAATGGTTAAAGCAGGAGTGGCCAGCTCCAATCCTCAAGTGCCAACAGGTCAGGTTTTAAGGATATCACTGCTTCAGCACAGGTGGCTCAATACTGGCTCAGTCAATAACTGAGCCACTGATTGAGCCACCTGTGCTGAAGCAAGAATATCCTTAAAACCTGACCTCTTGGGGGCCCTTGATGAGTGGAGTTGGCCATTCCTGATTTAGAAGGTGGCAGCTTTGTGCACATTTTCATCATATTGTATACCACATTTTTAGAACCTTCCAAGTGCAAAAATGGTATCTTGTTTCTGAGAAGTATCCCATTGGCAGCATGCTCTGCAGTGGCTGTCTGGTTCTATGGTTCAAGGTCAGGAAGCACAGAGCAAAAACAAAAACTTCCTCCACAATGTTTCCACACAATTTACAGGCATACCCCACATTAACGTATGCAATGGGACCAGAGCATGTATGTAAAGCGAACATGTACTTAAAGTGAATCACTACCTTTTTTCCCACTTATAGATGCAATCGTCATATACGTGCATAACTGATGTAAATAAAGCATTTGTAACAGGCTCTATAGTCTCCCCGCTTGCGCACAGCTTCGGTACAGGTAGGGATCTGGTATTGCTGTTCAGGATGTGCTGACAGGCACATGCGTGAGCTGCCGTTTGCCTATTGGGCGATATGTCCTTATTCTCGAGTGTACTTAAAGTGAGCGTCCTTAAAGCTGGGTACGCCTGTATTAACAATAGCAAGAGATTTTTAAAAAAAATGACATTAAAGGGACATTGTGGATGTCCCTCAAATATGATAAAGCATTAGAATGTCCTCCGGGCCAGTGTTAGTCTGTTACTTTTTGTATTGTATTGTCATGATGGTGCTGATTATTTGGGGGCTATGAAAATGGATTCTATTAGGAGAGTCACCCTTTACTACTAATGCGGTCCTTTATGTGACCATAGTGAAGTAATAGCAGTTATTGTATATGTTTAATGTGTTCAATCATAGCGGTGGATGCAGCTTATGAGTATTTTCAAATCATTTTTAAAGTTGTCATGGAAATGTTTGTTAAGAATGTAAATGGAGGCTTTGAAGTTGTTTTAATTCCCGTATGTTCGGTCTTTTGTTATCAACAGATTTTACCCATAAAACCTCTCACTGCCATTAGTACACTTTAGTGTTCAGCTGGATTTCTGGAGCAACATTCATATACTATTATACATACTAAACACATCAAACAACAGTGTCAAAAAAAATAAGTTTTAATCTTTATGTACATGTAACCCACTTTTTGCCCCCCCCCCAATTGCAGATAGAGTGCATGTGAGGGGAATCTATATGTATTACCAGGTGTGTGGTGCTTTACCTGTCAGTTTCACAGGAGGCCTGAACCTCCGCCACTGAAAGCCTGGGGTGTATCCTCTGGAACTATACTCATATATACAGCACCTCCACCTGTGTAGGGTTCTAAGGGCAGAATGACCCTGACACAGGACCCACATACAATAACCAATACACCAAAGGTATATATATAAAACAGTTTACTGCATAGCATAACAGTATAACAATCACATCTCATCAACAGGGTGTCACTCTATACACTAATGGCACAACTACCCGGTCACCTCGCAGGGCTTTGTACCCCAAACCTTATATCCCAGAGTCCCAAGTGTCCCAAGAGTTCCGGAACCCACCACTTAGGCGTGATCAGTGCCGGTTCGGTACCGGTAATGGTGGTGCACTTGGTGACTGTACCTGCCTGGGGCTCCTGCACCCGGGTACCGCAGAAAAACGGAAGAGGACCCGTCGGTGTCCAGCACCGAAGCCTCAGCGACGGCATCCTCCTCCTGGTGGATGGTCTCCCTCTGATGACCTCACCATCCAGACAATCTACTGCAGAGAATGATTCCCTTCCAACACTGACCCTTCTTGTCAAAGCACGCAGCACTACAGCTGTGTCCCTGACTAAACTGACTGCTAACATGGCAAAGTCCCTAACTGCAGGGGCCTTCCCTAGAGCAGCCACAATCTTAATGGTGAGTTGGGCCTAGCTGGGGCATAGGGGGGTAACCTGAGCTAGTGTAGGAGCCACTTGCTCCCTACACACACTACCTCCCCCTAACTTATCACAGCACCAACTGACTTCTTCCTGTCTGTGCATGCCAAAAGGTATCTCCCTATTGGCACCCTGGCGTCAGGTGGCCTGTCTGCCCCTAAGCATTCTGGGGGCTGTAGTCCTCCATGGCCCCCTTTATCATTGGGGCTGCGTGCGCGATGTGTACTGCGCATGCACAAGTCTCCCTGTCCCTGTGCATACATGTAATGGCCGCCGCATCACCCTAACTGCACATGCGCGACTTCTAGGGGTCCCTGCACTACGAATCACCATCTGGGTCCTGCCTCCCTTTCTGTAATGGCTGCCGCATCACGTCTGCGCATGCGCAAGCCTCCGCGCATGCGCGGACACAACAAAGATGGCGGCGCTCTGCCTCCAATGTCGCTGGGAGGCCCCGGCGACGCGCTCGCCCCCACAGCTGCCTTCTGACTGGCGGAGGTAAGGGGGGAAGGAACGGGGAACCGGGGAGCTAAAGGGGACCTGGCTACATACAAAATATACTAAACCCCCCATGCACCCACAACCCCCCCTCCCAACAAACTGAACAACCCACCTCTTCCCCCTTCCCCCTCCACATGGCCTCCAACACCCTTACTTAAAGTACAAGGTAAATATCATTCAAGAATAGCTGTACAGGTGCATAGAAAAACTATAAAGTAGGTATAAGATTAAACATTTGAGGGTTAATACTGATTAAAAACTGCAATGATATGGATATGGTCCCATACTAATTGTGTTAATGTCATGTTGCACTCTCGCACCTTCCATAACAGGGTATATAAGGTGTGCACATTTTTAATAAAGATTGTTGCAGGTATATGGAGTCCATCATTGAGGCGAGACAAGCTGCAGGGTCCTGACAGAATACAGAGAATCATCTCAGTGAAGATGAAGGAATGGCCAGTGCAGAAGAAGGCATCAAAGAAGGGTGTCTTCCCACACTACACTTTGTACATCATGCCGACCCTTGTCTGCCTGGACATGTCCTCTACAAAGAGGGGACAGATGGTATGTGGGATGCAGAACACATAATGTTAAGTTATAATCTGTGTTTGTGTGTGAACTGTGTATTTAAGGCCATTTCCACACAGAATTTTTTAATTTTTTTTTATTGCAAATGAAGCAGTGTAGATTTAAATATCCGTTAAAGGGTATTATCTACTGCTCACTTGAGTTTGTTAATATTGGAGCTTATAGGGCATGTTCTAATTATCTATTTTCTGTGTTTTTCATACAGGGTGACAATGGACATGTCAGAACTTTATTTATCTATTAGTACAATGCAGATAATTATTACCATAGAACTCTGGGGGAGAGACCGAAGTTGATGAACGTAAAATTGGAACCTGTGTTCCACTGTCATCATAAGCAAATGTTTGGGATGTATTGTGGGTATCCCGGCTGGATTAACAGTCGGATTGTTGAGTCTTGTACTAAGGTTTGTGTCTTTTCATGTGCCTTTGTGTGTGTATTCTGTTAGTGAAATCCTCTGTGTGGTGAATGTTCTGTTGTTTGTATCAGCATCTGATTACTAAAATAACCTATTGTCTGTTTAAAGAATAAGCCCGGCTACAGATATCCTGAAAGGCCATGCCTTTTGAATAATTATTATGTGGATTTTATATAAGGTGAGAAACATTTTTGTATATTATGCGCTACTAATACAAATGTGCAGTAAAGTTCATGTTTGCTGTGCATGTAACTACATGATGAAAAGGGGGCATGTGCTACTTAGTAGCGGTGGGAGGGAAGGGAGGTTTGTGATGAGGTTAAAGTTGAGTAACCTCTTGGATGTAGAAGAAGGGAATCCCCACTGCTGGTGGGAGGGGGGGGGGGATGGGAATTAAGAACTATTTATTGTTTGCAGAGGGAATGCTCCTTTAACATCTTGTATGTCTCCACCCTATGGGAGATTTCCGTTACCAGGTGTATAGTGCATGATACCTGTAGGCTCACAAGAGGCAGAGGTGCCTGCCGATGGTTGGGGGGACTGCAGAACAGGCTTCTGGGGTACATGCCCCACATTTACTCCATGATACTCAGCGCCTCCATCTGCTGTAGGCTCCAGATGTATGAAGGTAATCTCCCATAGTAGAAAGACTCCTCTCCCCCCGAAAAGATTACACACCAGGCAGGATGTATAATAACAGGAACTGGTTTATTCTCTTCTGCTCCCAGTGCAGTCACTTGGCAACTCTGCCCAATGCAGTCTCAGCTTTGGTCTCAAACTTCAGATGGTCCCTGGACATTCACTATGGGTCAAGGTCCCCCGCAGCAGTCCTAGCTTTTCCCTGATCCTCTAGCAGGACCAAGGGTATAGGTCATCACTCACTCCCCCGTAGGGAAGCAAACCTGGGCCCGTCAGTGCACAGCAGCCTGGGTGTGATACCTTGTCTCTCTCAAGGGTAGAAACCAACTAAAAATTTGGAGATGTAACCCCCTTGAGTACAGTAGGGGGAGGGTACCAGGTCTGAACCCAAGATTGGGCAACCTCGGACCAATACCACCTCCTCCCCTGTCACTCCAGGGTTCTTCCTTGATTGGGGAAACCCCATGATTGATCCCAACACTGCCTGCTGTTACCAGGACTGATATGTCAGTACAGAGTAGAATAATAGGCACACCCAGCCATGGCTACAACAGTAACAGCACACACCTTGGTTGAGAAACACTGATGTACTGTACTGTAGTAATGTCTTTATATTGAAACATATTTACTGTAACACAACTGCTCACAACCAGAAAACGATCTACTTTACAGAATAGCCGTATAAATACACAACTGCAGAATTCAAGAACATGAAAGAAACAATAAATGGACTATTAGGCATCTGAGGACTGTCGGCTGGAGTAATTAGTGACTGGTAGTGATAAAACCATGAAATGAAATAAATAAGTTTAAATGTTTGTTAGGGGGGAGACGCACTATAATGAAGAAGTATAGTCATTTGGGTGTGCATTATAGTATGTAATGTTGTTTTCATGCAATAATATGCTGATGCCATTATTAGAACACCTTCCTTGTGTAGCAACCAGCAACACAGAACATTAATATTGTATTATTAAGGTAACAACAGCCTTTCTTGCATTTTTTTTGTTTTGTAGATCCTGTACGCATGCGCAATAATTCAATGGAACGCATATGCGTTCCATTCAGTAGACACAGAGTGCGAGTGCACAATAATTAATTGGAATGCATTTACATTCCATTTAATAGGCATAGAGTACACATGTGCAGTAATGTTTATACAGAACAACACAGTTTATAATTAATGCATCTATTGCTGTGTTTCCCAACTCCAGTCCTCAGGGAACCCCAACAGGTAAGGTCTTAAAGATATCCCTGCTCCTGCACAGGTGGGTCAATCAGCGGCTCAGTCATTTTGACTCCTCTTGTCCTCCTCTTTTGAATCCTTTCTATTAGCGCGTCCAAGATCAGATGCACTGTAAGGAACCCTAACCCTCCCTAAAAGCGAATCTGAGATCAGATGCCTTGTAAGGATCCCCAACCCTCTCTAATAGCGCGTCTGAGATCAAATACATTTTAAGGAACCCCAACCCTCTCTAATAGCGTGTCTGAGATCAGATGCATTGTAAATTCTTCTGTATTTGGTACATTTTTCAATTGACCTGAAAATTGCAGGGAACCCTTTAGGGATGCCCGGAGAATACAAGGGTTCCTACGAACCCCTTTTGAAAAACACACTACCTTGAGGTATCCAAGATGTTTAAGAGATTTTGTGAGAGGGCATTTGGCTGCACTGATTTATATTGGTCTGTGCCCATCTGCGCTTCCACAAAAAAATTCATAATTTATTCGGAAATGTTTAACATTAGCAATTTTGTATCATAGGGTTGTTTATCAAGCTGTGACAGTGCCGATCGGGGCATTATAGCATGGATACTTTCCTTGGCTTTAATGGAAATTTCCTTGCGACAGTGCCCCCATCAGCACTATCACAGTTTAAAGAATAATTTCCAAACTCTCAAAGCGGAATGTGTTTTCAATGTTCGTAAAACATAGCAGAAGCTATGTATAGTGTCTGGATCATTGCTCCAAAAAACGGTGCAAATTGCGTCATTTTGACTCTTTGGGGGCTGTGCACTAAGCTCCGTAAAGTGGTTTTAAGAGCGGAAAGTGCTTAGCGAACGTGATATTCCGCTCAGCGCGATTCACAGAGCAGCGCTAACACGCACTTTCCGTTCTTAAACTGCCTTTTTCCCTGAAATCTTTCTAAATATCAATGTTGCGCCTCCAAAAATAATAAACAATATCTATAACTAAATACACCACCCTAACACATACAATACAGTAATGGGCAAAATTACTATTATCCACATATGGATAATAATGCATTTGCCCATTTTAAATACATATAAATTACATTAAATACAGTAAAAAACATATTTCACTTACCTTTTACAATCACCCACGATGAAGGCCGTCTTCATCCTCATCTTCATCCTGCCCATGTCCCTCCAGTGCTGCAATACATACACAAGAATAAAAATAGCCCCTACCCCCTTAATCACCTTAGCGGTCATTAACCGCTACAGTCATTAAGGGGTTAACCCACCCTCACCCACCACTCGGGAGGCCAAAATACCTCCCCCACTACCCATCCCGTGAGGCCTAACCACCCTCAACCACTAATACAGGCGGGAGGCCTACCCACATACCCTTGGGGACAATACCCCCTTCCCTCACCCCCAGTACCCACAAGAAAAACAATACACAGCCCCACAATAAACATCATTATATTTATTCTATACATAACCCACCCCTGTGCCCACCCATAAATACAGGATTTATTATTTTACATACAGGGTTAATACCCCAGGCCCACGGGAGTCCCCGGTGGGCCTTACGGGTCACCTCACAAACCTCACAGTAGCCCAGCACCATGTTTCAAACAGGGTCTGGAGGCCTATGGGTGGTCCCCGCCAGGCGCCATGGTCCACCAGGGGGTGTCCACGGGTCACCGTGGGCCACAATGGGGTCCCCACAGGTAGGCCCGCAGCTGTCTGGGGGGCCCCGGGTCAGACCCACAGGTGTCTGAGGGGCCTCGGGTGGTTCCCACAGGGGTCTGGGGGCCATCGGGTGGTCCCTACGATTCTGCGGTGCCCCCACAGATGTAAGGCCACCGGTTCTTCCCTGCAGGTGTCCCCCGTGGACCTGACAGCCGGTTACCCGTGAGAAGCCCGAGAAGACCGCAGATGGTCTCCATAGGTCCCCCGCAGACCAAAAGGAACCAACCCTGTATGTAAAAAAAATAAACCTGTACTATACATTAAATACATCAATTCCCCCCACCTCCCCCACCCCAACACATACAGTACAATAATGTGCAAAATAACTATTATCCAGATAGGGATAATAGATTATTTGCCCATTATTAAACACATTAACTAGCATAATAAAATAAATAAAGTTCTACTGACTCATCAATAAGAAGCCCCCTCGACAGCGAAATCCGTGTCCTCCATTGCCAAGAAAATACATAGCCAATACATTGCAATTACATTCTGATATCAATGAACCCCTTAATCACCTTATCGGATAATAACCCAATCAGGGCCATGAGAAACATTTGACAAAAATGTGACGTCATAGGCCTATAAAAGCCTATGTCGTCTCATTTTGAAGCCAGACGCCGAGGAGGAAGGACCTCCAACCAAAGAAAAAGGCCAGGGTGTGGCCGAAGAAGAGAAGAAGACCACGGAAGAGAGCGGAAGTAGATACAAGAAAGAAGAATACAGATGAAGATGGATTACAAATGGAAGACCCCTGGATTGTTATGTTTATTATTTTATTGTTTATTATTTTATGGTTTATTATTTTATGGGTTCCTGTGCGTGGATTGGTTCAAGAGTAAGGTGTTCAACGGGAGTCGGTGAGTTGGTCAAGTAATGGTAAGTCAACAAAAGAAATGGTTTATTTTTAACTTGTACATGTATTTTTTTATTTTTTCATATGTCATATTTTTTTTTTTCAGATCATTTCTTGCCACTGTATGTATGTTTGTATGTATGTATGTATCGATCGATATATACGTACAGGGTAAGAAATTATTTGGTAGGAAATGCTTGTTTTGCTGTCTTTAAAATGTTTTTGGCTATGCTGCTATGCATAAATGTGTGTGTAATGCATTTTGGAATTAGATAGATGTAATTTTTGGTGTTGGATGCTGTAATTTAGGTCCTGATGATGCTTGCTTTTCTATATTGTATTCTTTTTGGTACTTATATTTTGTATGATGGTAACTTGTTTTAACGATTGAAATACAGTAGTTAATTGTGTAATTGTTATGGATGGTATTTTAATTGTTTTGGGATTTGATTAATGAATTCTAATTGATTTCTGTTGACTTGCTTGGTTTAAATAGTATACTTGTTTGGATTTACTGGTATTTTATTTGGAATATTTTATTGTTAATATTGATTGGCAGAGTGTACATGTGCATAGATTTTATGCATTCTGTATACAATGTAAATTCAATGTTTTGATTGGCATTTGATGCTTTTGATTGGAAGATTAGATTGATTTTTTTAGGAAATAGGATTTTATTTTACTGTGGCTGATATGGAGAATTGGTATTTGTATTAGAGCATGATTTTGTTAACCCTTAAACATTTCTTTGTATATTGGAATGGGGGCAGGGTTGGTGACCGGATGCCCATCATTGCCAGGGGGTAAGTAGAACACAATTTATTTATGCTGATTTATGTGTTTAATAATTTGCAAATACTCTATTATCCATATAGGGATAATAGTTATTTTGCCCATTACTGTATTGTATGTGTTAGGGGGCGGGGGGATGTGTGTTGTATATTGCTATGTTTATTGGGGGCAATTGTCCCCAATAAACATGCTATTGTGCCTTAACCCCTTCATTGCCTTAGCGGTTACCCGCTAAGGTAATGAAGCTGCTTTAATGTATTTTTATTAATAGTGTGCAGGAGCAGGGTGTCCCCTGAGCAGAACCGCATTGATTTCTGCCTCAGAGACCCCCTGCTTCCCGAGTTACAGGCCCCGGTTTGGGGCATCGGTGCCAGTGACGCCGCCATGTTTATAGCGTCCACGTCGCGTATGGGATGCTATAGAGATGGCGGCGACACTGGCACCGATGCCCCATACCTTGCCCTGTATCTCGGGAAGCAGGGTGTCTCTGAGGCAGAAATCAATGCGGTTCAGCTCAGGGGATCCCCTGCTCCGGCACACTATTATTTAAATGTACATTAATGCAGCTTCATTACCATTGCAGATAGCCGCTACGGTAAGGAATTATTGTTTATTGATATGTGTGTTTTGACAGTAGTGTAGATGTGCAGGGGGTCTCCTGAGCTGAACCGCATTGGTTTCAGCCTCGGGACCCCCTACTTCAGGAAATACAGGCCCCGTTATGAGGTGCCGGTATCCCTGGCAGAATATAAATATCCTGGTCACGTGACGCGGGAGCTTGAAAGTGCAGGGGATACCGGCACCCTATAACGGGGCCTGTATCTCCTGAAGTAGGGGCCCCCCGGACCTGAAACCAATGCGGTTCAGCTCAGGAGACCCCCTGCTCATGTACATTACTAAAATGTATTTATTTATTGTCCGATCGCCTGTAACAGCCTTGCATGGAGATGCCAAATCTCCATGCAAATGTTACAAGCGGCTTTTTTTCTATCAGCTAGCGTATGTAAAGTTTAAGAATGCTAGCAGGGGGAACAAAGCAACCCGTACGCTGGGGCTGTTTTGAGCCCGTACGTTAGAAAATGGGATCAAGGCCTTAGTGAATCGTGCTTCTGGCTTCACTTTTTATCGGGCGGGTTATTTTTTTTCAGCCTGGCGGATAATCACGGAGCTTAGTGCATTGCCCCCTTTGTGTCAATTAATCAAGGTGCTTTGGACTAATTTTGCTTTATTTGCACCACTTCAGGCAAATGGTTTTATAAGGCGTAATGGGAGGAGACGAAAGTCCAATATTGTAATGCGATCAAACATTGTGCCTATAACTAGTGCAATTTTATTTTCGTATGAAATAAATCTACCAGGTCTGAACTGGTGCTAAAAGATCTGTACCAAATTACTGCTTTAAAAATTTTAAATAGACAAAAATACATCGCTGGAGTAGTAAAGTGCAAATGTCTCTAAGTTTGATTTACAAACATTTGTGCAGCTTTTTCCTTAATTTCACGTTTCCGCTACATTTTAGGAAAAGCTCCCATTGCTTAGGAATGCAACATTTTCACCAGATTACCATGAAGTTTTTCAACCTTTGCAGGAATTTGGTGAAAATAGCATTATTATAATGGACATGAGGCCTGACGTCCATTTGCTTCTGAGTTGGAATTTGCGATGTACTTTCGTACATGGGGACTTTTGATGATGGTGATTTTTAATGTCCAGCAAATTTCCTGTTTGCCGGAATTTTTCGCAAAAAAATATTGGGAAATTTCACCTGGTTTGCGAACTCTCGCAAAGACATTGTCACATCTCTACTCTGGAGCAAGACCTTATTAAAAAACAGAATTATTAGGCTAAACCCAATAGTTATGCAGATAACAATATGCTGCTCCCAATTCACTACCTGCAAATACATCCCAAGCACACTTTTTTCCTACCTGCATTGAAGTTTTAAACCAGCCTCCCCTCCCTCTTTTCCAGCAGCCCCTCCCCCCCCCTCCTGGTTAGGCCCCTCCACCTAAATCCATACTGCATCACAAGAATCCCATCCTAAATACATTTGCTTCTGGGCCAATCTCCAGCAAACTCTATATATTGACAATGGCCCATCAATGTATAGCATGAAAAAATATTATGTTGTGATATATTGCAATACGTTGTATAATTAAACAACTATGGTGGTCATGTACTGTATTGGTGGAAGGCATGTGCAATTCTGTGGCAAAAATTGTACTAAACAAATGCATTGATATTACTTTCAACTATATTTTTCTTTGATGCATTTAGTTTACTGGTTTGCTGCACAATTACACATTACACAATTACAATTAGATTGTAAGCTCTTCGGAGCAGGGACTCCTTTTCCTAAATATTACTTTTATGTCTGAAGCACTTATTCTCATTATGTGTTATTTGTATTAATTGTTATTTATATGATTTTGTCACGTGTATTACTGCTGGAAAGCGCTACAGTGGCGGCCGCCTTTTACCTCCTGCGGCCGTTTCCCCGCGATTTTTAAAATCCCGGGCTGATGCGGCCGTTTTGGGCGCCGCGGGCGCTTTCAATGTTAAGCGCCATTAGCGCTGTCTGGTGAATGCGGCTGACGCGCGGCAAAGTCCGTGACAAACGGAAAACATCCCTGATTTTTTTCGGGGATGTAGGAGGTTAAAAGGGGCCGCAACAGTATTTACAGGTACATTAATGGCGCTATATAAATAAAGACATACACACATACATTATGCACCAAAGAATTCACACAGGACCACCTACATTTGTAATTGTATTTAATTACCTTAAATTCCATATGATTCCATAGATTTGTAGCGTTACCTTTTTGAAGATCTACCTAATGCCAAAATCCCTAGCAAAAGTGCATCAAATGGTTGATACTGAAAGCTATTAAAACTTGAGTGCTCTGCTGCATAAGGACACAAGTGCAAAGTTATTATTGTGTATTTGGCTTGATATATAATCCCCCGTTGAAGTTTCTTGTAACAATATGCCTCCTTCTGTCTGACAGCCACCTAACATGTTCCTCCTGCAATAGGTAATTAGAGCCCCACTAGCAGACATAACCACATAGCCACCTGACTCTGAAGCCTCCTTATCAGCAGACTCTGGCCCGCAGCACGCATCCCATTACCAGCCCTATCACAAACACATCTACATCTTCATTGATTGTTCCAATTTTTTTTTCTTCTCTTTTTGTATATTCCGCTGGGAAAGGGTAAAGGTTAAAGTTCACCACATGGCTGAGAGCACATTTAGGAAAAAAGCAGCCCTCTCACTGTTTTCCCACGTGTCGATTTGCAAAGACGTGATTTCGCCTCAGCTAATGGCTCTGCATGACTGGTTCAACATCTGCTTCAGGCATTGTGACAGCAACATAGATGGAAAGAGATGAATCTCTTGGAGTAGAGGATTGTGTTTGCTGGGAGACCCACGATGTAACATTCAGGAGCAAGGGGTCCTGCAGGGAATGCAGCAAAAGGCTGTTTGCATGAAGTTTAATAAATAGCTGTCATTTTAGGTGCATTGCTGCTAAATGTACATGTAATTTATTATTTCACATGTGAAGCCTAGAAAGGAGTTATACCTGATTAAGTTAACGTCCTTCCATGAGATGATACTTGTTAGAATAGAGATACAGATGTGTCCAGACGTACTGTCCCCATGACCGCAGGAAGGTGCAAGATTACAGTCGCATAAACCCTTTGTTCACCACAACTCGTCCACGGTACAGCTACGATCAGCCAGCATAATTATCTGTAGAGTTTCTTTATGTCATTCTAATTCATCAGGTGTCCATCAGATGGTGCGCTGAGTATCTTTTACCACGCATGCCTATGCCCACACAAGAACTCATACAGTGATGATGAAATAGTGGCTACATGCCCTTGTGATACAGGGACCGACCTGCAGGAAAAGTGGCATCCGGGAGTTACAGTATCTGTGCCTGATTTCCAAAGCACACCTGCGGATCCACCAAGGCAAAAACGCATCAGTATCAATGTCCACGGAGATCCAGTAGATGACTTCCCGCTTTGTGTAACACCAGGAGAAACTTTGAGATATGTTCTAAACAAAAAGGGACAGCCGAGTCAATTTGCCCAGCTAATCTGTCAACATCACGTGACTTTTAATCACTATTCCCAGTGGTACAAATGTGAACTTTGACAGCTACAGGGGTAAAATGGCTATTCCCAACACCTTGAGGAGAGTTATTTTAGAATAACTTAAGAAACAGTATAAATAAACAGTTGCAGAATTCAAGAGCATTGCTGCTATGTGGTGACAGACAGCTCAGCCAAAATACACTACAGTAGTATAAAATGACCAGGTGCAAAAGGGATAAGTATAGACTATATAAAATACACTGAAAGGAGAAAGAGTGGCTCAGTGAGTAAAGACACTGACTGACACTGAGATTGCTGCAGGGGAGCCTGGTTTAATTCCCGGTGTCGGCTCCTTGTGACCTTGGGCAAGTCACTTTATCTCCCAGTGCCTCAGTCACCAAAAACATAGATTGTAAGCTCTACAGGGCAGGGACCTGTGCCTGCAAAATGTCTCTGTAAAGCGCTGCGTACAATTAGCAGCGCTATACAAGAATATGCTATTATTATTATGAAAGTGACCAAGAAGTCACAAAATCCCTATATAAATGCACTCATTGGTCAAAAATAGAAGGGATAGTGTAGGTATTGAGATACTGATATCCCCGTAAATGACTGGATATAATGGATAACCCGCAAACATAGGCTGAGGTGAGCAAATCAGAATGCTCCATATCACAGTTAAAATAGAAAATAATACTTTTGTGACCTGTTAGTCACTTTCAATGTGTTATAAAATTCAAGAGCATGAAAGACACAATCAATGTACTTTTACAGCTTCAGAGGACTGATTGAAACATTTATATATATATACATACTTCGTTAAGTTATGGTGAGTAAAAAAAGTGACAAAAAAAAGTTAAAAAAAAAACCTCCACAGCAAAGCATATAGGAAATGGAAATATAACTGCATGTCATTTGCATGTCTTAGGGAGGTCTGCAACCCTGCCTTTCACCATTATCCCCAGCATTTCCAGTGCAGCAAGGAATTCTGGGAAATGACATGCAAATGAGCACACAGTGCCACTTTTTGCTTCAAAACCATTTTAAACATCGTCCCTATAGGCTTAAGCTTGCTGCACGGTCACAGCTTTAAGCATAGCCAGTAAACCCACCCACAGACAACTATTTTGACCTTAATGGGTCTCATCAGTGTGGGGTTGGTTAAACTAGCTAAGCAAAGCTGAAGCAATGATGATGGGTTTTACCATACTTAGTTAAGTTATGGTGAGTAAAAAAAAAAGTGACAAAAACCCTCCACAGCAAAGCATATAGAAATATAACTGTATGCTCATTTGCATGTCTCAGACCTGCCTAAGGCTGCATCCATAGAACGTGGAGCAGCGCTGAGCCGCGCGGACGCTGATGCTCACCTGATCGAGCATGAGCGATTTCATGCCCATGCAGGCGAGCCAGCATCCGCGATCTGGAGGCGGGGGGAGGCAGAGGGAGGCGGGGCAGTGACGTCGCTGGGCCAATCGCCCGGACGCACCGACGTCAACGTCACGGCGCCGACGTCACGGCGCCGTGACGTTGATGCTGCTTCATGCTGATTGGATGTTTTCAGCCGACAGCGCGCTGAAAAACAGCTTGGCTGTCGGCTGAAAAATCCAACTTGTCAGCACGCCTTTGGACGCTCTCGTGAGCCCCCTCTAAAGACATCCTCATTGAGGATGCCGGGGCTCAGCGCGGAGCGTCCGCACGGCTCAGCACGGCTTGTCCTTCTATGGACGTGGCCTCAGACATTCAAATGAGCATACAGTTATATTTCCATTTGCTATATGCTTTGCTGTGGAGGGTTTTTGTCACTTTTTTTACTCACCATAACTTAACTAAGTATGGTAAAACTCATCCTCATTGCTTCAGCTTTGCATAGCCAGTGTAACCAACCCTACACTGATGAAACCCATTAAGGTTGAAACAGTGTGAGGCCCCGCTGGCTCGGGGTGCAAGCCCTGCAACTTTGACGGAACAGAAAGCGCTTTTGTGTTGCTGATAACAAAAAGATTAAGAAGATGCAGAGGAGGAATGCTGTCCAGTTTGCCCTGCATGATGATATCCGGATGGATCGCTTGAACTTCAGTCGGTTGGTGTAACAGAAGTTATTTGACTTTAGTCCCATGGGATTGGACTATATCTTTGAAGTGACACCAAGCAAGTGTTACCAAGTGATTTTTGTAAACCCAGCTACACATGAGAAATGTATGAGGCTGTATTCCCTGCTTGAGAGGGAGGAAAATTGGGTAAGATCTTCTTTGAGGACCTGACTAATAGGACCAGAAAAAATGTTTTTGTGGCGATTTACAATGAAAATGTAAATAATAAGAATGTAGCCTTTTGGCTTAAACAGTACTGTGCTGTGGTGTACAAGAAGCCAGAAAGGTGTGTGGATGGTGTAATGAAGTACACTGTGCTCCTGAAAGAGGACAAAGAGACATTAGAGCTGGTACATATACCGAATGTGATACATATTGGGCAATTGCATGGATCAGTATTTTATGCGGGACAGCCAAGAAGGTGCAGGCGATGTGGGGCACCTGATCACTTACAGAAAGATTGTACAGAGGAATTCTGTACAAAATACAACCAACTGGGCCACAGTAAACATGTGTACTGAAGAAATGAAGTGCAATTTGTGTGGCAAAAACGGTCAGAGTTTCAGACAGTGCCCCCAATCATACGCAAACCTGAGCCAGAGGTGGTTGGAGGAGAGATGAGACTAAAACAGAGGAGGAAAAAAAGATGGATGCTACAAACGAATGCCATGAGGAAGAAAAGATGGCCGCTACAAACGAAGGCCATGCGGATGAGGAACCACAGAAGTCAGGTGAAAAGAGTGGAGTGGAGCAGTGTGTGGCCATGGATCCAGATACCCCCACCCCAGGCGCAAGCAACACCTCAGGGCCTGGGGAAGCGGATGCTTTAAAGGATAATGCTGGGGAGGAGCAGTTTGTAACCAGAGGAAAGAGAAAGTTACAATGCCAAAAAGAAACAGTTAAAATAACAGAGCAACAAGTGGCAATGGATCTGAGTGGACTGGACTCTGTTAAAGCTCAGTTGATGAGGACTTTCCAGCAACCCCAGAAATGGGAAGCTGGGCAGATGAGGAGGAAACTGGATCAGAGGAGAGTGAATCTGATGGAGAGAATGGTGAGGATTGTAGGGAAGTAAAAAAGAGGAGAGTGAGTGAAGAGAGAAAGAGCATGGAAAAAATGGACAGAGGATGAGTGGAAGGGAAGGGGAAAGGGTCTGATATATGTGTGCATAAAGGACAAAGAAACAATACAAAAATGGGCTGATTGGGTGGGGAAGGAGGGAAATATGGAGCGTTTAAGCTTGATTATGGATGATTGGAAGGGAAGCCCAGATATGTATGGAGGAATACTGAATGATGATTGTTTTGTTTGCTTGGGGAGGAGAGAAGGGGAAAAAAGGATGCCTATTCAAAGGACATTAGAACGTGGCGTGTAAGGTTTATGAATATGAGGATTTCAAAGCTGCAATGCCTCACCTGCAGCCATCTTTGATGTTGAGGATGTTTGATGAAATGTTAGAGACAGAAGGTTTTGTAAGTAAGAAATTTTATGTAGATTTCTTTGACAAAAGGAAGTTAGTGTGGTAAATGTTAGATTACAGTATGTTAGTTTAGTGTTTGCTGTGATAAAGTGAGAATTTACTGGATAGAAATTGAGTTTATTTTTAGTTCAGTATTTTAATGTAATATAGGAAGTTATATTGTAATGCGCGTTTTTGGTTATGTTTTTTAACTGAAGAAAGTATAGTTAATTAGTACATGATATAAGGTTAGTCCTGTGTGTTCTAATGATTAGGAAAATAATGTTTTTTATGTTTTGATGACATAAGCTGTAATGTTATATTATGAAAATAAACAAATTTATTTCAAAAACAAAACAGCTGCCTGTGGGTGGGTTTACTGGCTATGTATCTTAATCCTGGCTATGCTTAAAGCTGTGACCATGCAGCAAGCTTAAGCCTTTAGGGAACCGTGTTTAAAATGATTTTGAAGCAAAAAGTGGCACTGTGTGCTCATTTGCATGTAATTTCCCATAATCCCTTGCTGCAGTGGAAATGCTGGGTGATAATGGTGAAAAGCAGGGTTGCAGACCTGCCTAAGACATGCAAATGAGCATACAGTTATATTTCCTTTGATATATATATATATATATATATATATATATATATATATATTATTATATATTTATATTTATATTTATATTGGGTGCGCTGTGTCTTTCTTGTCTTGCTGTTTCAGAATCTGAGGATTTAATTGGTGGGCAAACGGAGCACCTGCACAAGACATCAGCAGCATAACCGGACTGGTGTTTACTCCGACGCCGTTGGAGTTGATTCTGCGGCCGTTGGGGAGTCTGGCGCAAGAGTCACCGTATTTATTTATCTCTCTCTCTCATCTTTTTTTGCAGATTAGCAGACTGATCAAGATCAACACCACGTTCGTGTAGGTAACACATCCAGTGATAAGGTAATGTAATTCATACATCAATTTCTGTTCCTTTATTTTTAATAAATAATCTCAGAATTATTTTACATTTGAACCTGTAAAAGAGACATGCCAGAAGATATCGGTTTAAAAAAATATGTATTATTGTAAGAAAAATGCATTTTTTTTGTTATTGTGTAATCCTTGCTTTCATCTTTTTTGTAGCTTCACCAGCCTAATCAACACCAACACCTTGTCATGTAGGAAACACATTCAGCTATAATGGATAATTAAGGTAATGTGAGCGTTACATTCAATTGGCAATACCTATACGGCACATTCGTTCCATACAGTTCATACATACAGTTCCGTTCACATATCGGTTGCGTCGAACACGTATGCGTAGAAACTGTGTGACCCGCATAGGCTTTCCATACAGGTTGCATAGAACACGTATGCGCAGAAACTGTATGACACGCCTGTGCTTTCCATTCAAGTTGCATACACTGGCGACACACTTTATTCGAGCTCGGCTAGTCCCACGAATTCGGGTATACCCGGGTGTATTGAGGTTTGTGACTGTTTTCTGCCCGAGTGCATTGAGTTATTTTCCAGCAGGGATTGAAGCATTTTATTCCCGCTGGCTGCAATACTGCACAGTACATATATATATACTGCATTACAATTCATGAATTTATGCCATCTGGTAGACACGCGAAGCATTGCAGCCTATTAAATCCTAATCATTATCATTTAACAGATCAGCCGCCCATCAGCCAGGCATGAACCCAGGCTGGGAAGGCAAATGCAACGGGGCTTGTCAGAGGTGAGGAGCGGTGCATTCCAGGTATCTGCCAGGTACATACCGGGTATTTGCTCGAATAAAGTGTGTCGTGCAGTAGAGCACACATGCGCAGAAACTCTATGACCCTCATATGCTTTCCATACAGAACACTCATGAGCAGTTTATCGGTGATATGCAAACTTTTTCCCCTCAATTAATATTATTAATAATAAATAAACTGTACAAGAGACAGTCAGAAGAAGATGTTGGTTGAATAAAATTGTATTATTGTAAGGAGATTGAAGAACAAAGTCTTTGTTAAACTGTAATTGACACTAATGAAAATAAATGTCAAACTTTAAAAATATTTTTCTTGTCATCAGATATTTTTTGTATGGGAAAAAGTGAGGGGTTGCCTTGTAATAAATGGGATATCATATCATATGAAATGAATGGGAATAAAGGGTAGACCACCGCTAAACTCCATTTTTGCGGCCGCATACTCAGTAGCAGCTGCTGGTTGCAAAATCAAAATAAATGCTGGGGATTTAGCATTTTCTTTGCGCTGCATTAAAAACAGTAGGTCTGGACACTGTACTGTATTCTGTATACTTCATATACCCATAATCTAGCTAGAAACCAACCCAAATATGAATGCATTATGATCTCCTAGATAAACCGCTTAACCCATTGGGTGCCCCTTCATGTAGGAGCCACATCATGGGGTCTGGTACTCTTTTTTTTTTTCATGGGCAAATTACATTCGAACGCGATATGGCAGAAGGGGAACGGAAGAGGAGTTCTTCCTCTTCCATTCGAGTCTACAGTGACACAGCAATTACTCTGAGGTGCACTCACATGATCGTGAATTTCTGGAGCGGCTGTGGCACTGTGGTGTTAAAGGGACAGTCCTTCCTATAACAAAAAAAGGGTGCTAATGGCAGTGACATGTTTATGGGATCTGGGTGATTGTTGCATTTTCTTTTCTTTTTAACCAATCTCACTTTTATTAGTGTTTCCCTGTGTAAAATTGGGTTACATGCCTTTCTCATTCTGTGCTGTAATTCCTGTTAAGAGGGCAGGTTTGCCAGAAGTCATCATGGAGGTTTGCCCTCAACCCCCTTGTGATGTGTAATGTGTAGCAAAGGAAGTGACAGCATGCTCTGTGTTTCCACTGTTAGTGACACAGGGGTGGGTCTTCTGGAACCTATATATTACGCATCCCTTCCTAAAGTTAGAGTTCAAGCTTGTCTGCAGAGTTCAAGTGTCTGGTGCAAAGAGCTGTCAGTCTGTGCAGCTTAAGTGGCAGAAATATCCCTGGATCTATTACAAAGTCAGGAGGGAACTTCCTTATGATGTGCAGCTATATGATGTGCGGCTAAGTGCCATCCGCTATGATGGGCAGTCTGCCATGCCTGATACAAATAAAGATGCCCTTGATTGAAAGACTCTTCTTGCCTGAGATTGGAGTTATTCAGGAAGAAGATGCACCCAGGAGTTCTCTTCCAGAAACTCCTCCCTGCTATTGTGGGGATCTGGAAGGGATGGAGGCGCTGTACCAACTGTGAGTAGAACTCAGCACTACCTCATACGCCTGTCATGGTGAAATCCCCACTACCAACGAGCGGGAGACTCAGGAGTCCTGTGAGCCAGCAGGTGCACCACACTACACTGAGATGTAACTGGGGGCAGATTCAGACCATAGGGGCCCATATGAGATTGGGTAGGGGTCGAACCGTTACATTAGTATTAATAAATAATTTTGTAAAGTAGTTTGCCAACATGGTGAGCTGAGACATAGCAGGTATTTGATTGCCTCTAGCAGTTCTATTTTGAGAGATATTACTGTGTGTAGGATTTTGTACGGACAGCCTCCCACTCTTCCTCACCTTTATTGACTATAAGAACAGGCTTGATAAAGGAATTTGTACATTATTTGTATAGAAACAAAAACATTCAAATATTTGCTTTAAGCATGGTTACATTTGTTTAAGGAAGTCAATAAAAAAACAATTGTAGTTTTTGGTTAGCTGACAGGGATTGCACCTTTATTATTGTACATAAAACAATTGTATACTTTCGACCCCTCCCTATTAAGGGTATTTATTGAGCACTCTCATTGGTGTTTTCATTTTGGTTATAAACAAGGCTTGTGTTTTGAAAGGGATTTGTGTTCTGAACCTTTCACATTTGGCTCTGGTTTTGCCAAAACTCGATTTGCTATGGGATTTTTACCGAATGATAGGGAAATATCTCAGCATAAGCAAAAAAATGCTAAAATAGTAAAATAATGCATTATAAAAAGGCTCTAAGTATACAGCTCAGGAAACAAATAGGAAACTAAAATAACATTGAGAAACTTAAAATAATAAATGATATGTCAAGAAGCACACATTTTTAAACCTTCACTGAAGCGATGCACACTTAACCAGGTGTGTTGGGTTTGTTCGTAAATAATTTGTGTTTTGGTTCTAAAAATCTTAAGGTTGTCTGATTGGTTTTTGAATACTACTGTAGGTTCTGATTTCATAATTGTTGGGGAGAAATGTGGGTGCAGGTATTGTAAGTTTCGATACATTTAAAAGAGAGAAGATCTGAATTTTAGAATAGACCTAAGAGGTCTTAACTACAACTATAAAATTTAACCTAACTCAACACAAAGGTCAATTTCATTCAGCAAGACATCCCCTCTGTATCCTCCTCATATTCAGCACCGCTTCTAAACTCTCCACCTGCCTTTCTTAACTCCTTTTCCTCTGTAACAGAGGAGGATGTGTTGCTGCCGATCTCCTCTTCCCCCTCTACCATTTGTGCTCTTGACCCCATTCCCTCCCATCTCTTCAAACCTCTCGCTCATTAATCCCCACACTCACACACATTTTCAACTCCTTCTACTCCTCTGCTTACATGCCCACCTCCTTTATGCATGACACAATTATACCTTTACTCACAAACAGCAAGCTTGCCCCTATCTGTCTCTCTAACTATCCCTCTGTCTCCCTCCTGCCTTTTGCCTCTAAACTCCTTGATCGCCTTGCATTTTGTTGCTTGTTCCATTTTCTCACCACCTATTCTCTTCTAGATTCTCTACAAACTGGTTTCCACACTGCTCGTTCCACTGAAACATCCCTCTCCAATGATCTCCATGTTGCCAAAGACAACGGCTATTACACACTTCATACAACTCAACCTCTCTGTAGCCTTTGATTACTGTGTACCACCCTCTTTGCCTTCATATTCTGCATACCATTGGTATCTGTAACAGAGCTCTATGCTGAATTTCCTCTCTCACCATAATTTTAGTGTCTTGTTTGCTAATTCCTCCTCCTCCTCTGCCGATCTCTCTGTTGGCCTACCCCAGGGTTATATCCTATTGTAAAGTGATATGTACTTGGATGGAGCTATATAAATAAAGATACGATACATATGTAACACCCCCTAACCCCCCTAAGGGAGATATGTTGGTATTGGTAGTGTTATGGTGCTGTAGTGCTCACCTGTGGACTTACAGGAGGTCTAAGTCTCCACGTTGGTATGGGGAGTAGACAACAGGACAGGCTTTCAGGATGGTCTAGGGCTCTGCCAGAGGCAGGGTTTCATTCCCACAGGAAACTTTGCAGTTCATTAAGTCACAGACCAGGAACAGTACAATAGGATTTATTAGCAGACCAGCTCATACAGTTCCTTCTCAGAAATATCCATAGGACATATATCCTTCACAGCTCTTCATGAGCTTGAGGCCCATGGCTAGTATTTACCCCCTCACCCCCTGATGGGTGAGGTAGTATCCTACCAACTCCCTAAGGAGCAGGCTACACTGGAACTCCTCTAAATTTGGAAAGAAGCCATGTTTTATACCTGGGGAGGGTCCCACTTCTAAGCTCCGGTAACTGGGCAGCACTCCTCCAGTGAGCCCACCCCCCTGGCACACGCTTCAACGGTTTCCAGACTCGGACCTGGAAACCGATACAAATTATCATTCCAGTGGGGAGACTCACATGCTGGCTCTTGTGAGAGGAGTTTAACCCTAACACTGCCTGCTCCTTACCAGGACTTATAGTATTATGGCCAGGGAATATATAGCCAGGGGCACTGAGCTACACACACATTCATATACATACAACTATGATGGTCAACTGAAGAGTGCAGATAGCAAAAAACTTCAATATGTAAGAAAATTATACAGAAGATATTGAGATATGTAATCAATTTGCAGAAGACTGCTCCCCCACTTTCATAAATGTAAGTGTTAAAGCCCAGTTAGTTAGTTAGCTAGTGTAAGAATATGCAGTGTATGTAGGGTTCCTGCAAGGAGTACTTAGACATCCCAATATAAGAAGGATTTGTGAAATCATGAGGTACCTACAATCACAATGACTATCAGTCAGTTTCATTGATGCTACTCATGGTGCACATCAAAAATCCCTTTACCTGGGTCAACCATTCTCTTATATTACTGTCAGAGAAGAAAGGAATGTACAGGTGCGCCAACGAGTATTCTAAAACTTGCCTTAATCTTGCCTTGGAAAATCTGGGGCTATCACCAACAAGACCCAGGTACATGCTGGGTACATGCTTGGTACATGCTGGGCTTGTCACTTGATAAAGACCATTACGGTCGAAACGTTGTGTTGGCTCAATAAATGAGTTTGGATATTCTAAATCTGTTGTGCCCTGTGTTCCTTCTATCATCTACCCAGGACTGGGTACATGCTGCAACATTTCAGTGACATTTCTGCAGAGACTAATGGCCCATCGGATTAACACAGCAGGGGTCCCTGGCAGTCCCATTCTGGGACCCCCGCTGTTAATCCGATGGGCCATTAGTCTGTCTGCAGAAATATCACTGAAATGTTGCAGCGTGTACCCAGCATGTACCTGGGTCTTGTTGGTGATTGCCCGAGATTTGTTTTAGAATACTCGTCGGCACTACAGTACCACACAAGAAGCCAGTAGTGTTGTCACTTGGATTGTGATAATTAAGTAGGCTAATGGAATATGTTCAATCGATTTTAAAATATCCCTCTCCCCCCCCCCCCCAATGTCAATACTGAGTAAAAATTACTGTACAGCAATAAACTGCGCCATATTTATCAAACAAATGGAAATGAAATGCAGTTTTGCTGAAAATGTAAGAAATACACTACAGTTACAAATAAAATCCCTGAAGAATAGGTCTTTGTTGTGGGGTGAATCGAGGCTGGACACAGAGACTTGGACGTACAGGATTTTTGGCTTTTATTCACAACATAACAGGTAGCTAAAGTAATGCTAAGGGAACCCTGTTTCTGGCCTTAGACATCTTTTAAATGGATCTAAACTTTCCTGAACCCACACTTCTTTAGGCACTTTCACATATTTCACTAAATTTGAATCCACAGGACAAGAAGAAGGAATATGCAGTAAGTGCAGGTACCTGCTGGAATGGAGTTGACCTTGACAGAGTTAGCGGACTTGAAAAATGTTATTGATGAAAATATGTAAATAAATGGCCCCCTTGTTATTAGACTAAGATCAAAATGTAGAATTTGACTAATACATTGCCAGCCAGTTTGGGAGGAGGGCAGTGTTTGTGTATTTATTTTCCTTAAATGTAAGGCCAACTAATTTCCTAGCTGCATACTCCATAAAATTATTGAATTATATAGTGTTACTGATTCATTCCATTAAAGGGGTAGGTCTGAGCTCGCCTAATTCTGTTTTGTATAATCTGTAGTTCTTGGGTAGAGCAATTGGCAGAAGCAGGGCTTATACCTTTAGCCGGCTAATGCAGCCTTCTGGTGACTCATAACAGTCTGTTCTCAGCGAGAGAAAGAGAGTGTGTGTGTCCCCCCGGAGCTGCCTTTTGAAGCCTGCCAATTAGTGAGGCTAGAGAGCACCTGAGCCCTGCTCTCAGGCAGCCCTAGATCACTGTAAATTCCGACCTGGACTACAGGTGTGTAGTCACAGTGTAGTTCATGATAACAAGACTTTCCCTGTTACAGTCTTCTTATTGGATTCTTGTTTTAACATTATCAGAATGGAATTAAAAATATATATGTTTTCCGGATGTCATGTATAAAATAAAACAGATAAAGTTTGGATGAGGGATGAAACCACAATAAAACTGGGAGAAACAAATCTTGCTGTTGTATCTTCATTGACTAGCACTGTACAATTTCTGGATATGTTATAAGCAATTCTCATAGGATTCAATTAAGTGTAGAGAAATTCACTGTTTTTCTGTTTTTAGTTCTAGTTTTTTTTTCTCGTGTTTTAGTTTTCTAAAAAAATGTGGGGGGGGGGGAAGAATTGTATTTAAAATGAGAACTTTTGTACACAAGAATAAGCATCACCATGTCTACCGAATACAGAAATAAGGGGGGGGGGGTGGGCTGGTTTGACTTATCCTGACTTGATTAAGACTGTAGAGGTGGAAGGAGAGGAAGACAGTTTTAAGAAATGCAGGAGAGCAACAAGTTTATAGACTGTGAGGTAAGAGGAGTTAGCTCCCTCACTCACAATTCTAAACTTCAATTCACTTATTTTTCATCAATTAATGTAAAGATGGTAGAAGTGTCTAGTGGAGCCATATACAAATAACCCCAGCACTCAAAATGAAGAGATAATACAAGAACTCTGCAAAAAAAAAAAATCAAAAAGTGTATTAATAGTTAAATGAAATTTTTTACATGCAATCATATGTAAGACATTCAATCTGAATATGACATGATAGAATTGTAACTGCTGATATTCTGAGAATCCAAAAGGTAGCACTAATCTCTAAAAACCTCAGCGGTCTCCAAGTCAAACTTGTGTTGCAGGACTGTGGAACTTCCCTTAAAATTAATTAAAGAAATGAGTCAAGCCAAAAAAAAGCATGTAAATTACTTGTTGGTAGAGTCATTCTAGTTTTGTTTTTGTCTCCTAAATGACAGAGAGTTTACAGGATGAACATAGGCACAGCTAGAGAGGGGTGAATTTTGGGGTGGATTTAAATCTGCAGCGGATTGGCCGGTCTCTTTGGTCCGTGTATTGCAGCAGATTCATCTGAAAAAGGGCGAATCGCTTTTGCAGTTTTTATTATTATTATTATTACAGTAAACTCCACGGATTCCACAACCTGTGGACGGATTTGTAGAATCCAATCCGCGCATTCAGCACTCCGTTACGGGATTGATAAAAATCCGCCAACGGACTGCTGAATCCGCGGATTGGATTTTACAAATCCGTCCACGGATTGTATCCAATGGCGGTTTTGGATGAATCCGCGCAGATTGAAACTGCTCAAATCCGTTTGCAGATTTTACACCGCGTAACGGAGTTTGGGGGTTACAGACGGATTTGAGCGGACTCGCCCATCTCAATGCACAGCTACCTTACCAAATCCTTATTCATGTACTGTAACTTTCAAAATCGCACCCTTTTTTGAGTGTATGTTCTCCAGGTGAATAAGATGTACTGTATACTAATTGTAGTTATTACTATTTTACCAGAGATACATTATTAATTCATACAGTAAGTCAGGTAAATTGCAAGCAAAAATGAGGAAGCCGGAGACACATGCTGATTGCTCATATCCATACTGTTGTTTTCCATTTAGTTACTGTAGGAAATGAATGCATTCAAGAAGGACAGTTCATCTTTGCTAAGTTAGAAACACTTGGTGCAGGTATGCACATAAAGATCAATGGCCAATTTGAGCCGATAAGCATCCATTGACCACAGAAATGGAGTTACAAAATTTCCTACATAATTGAGGATCTTTTAATGGTTTCCAATACTTTTTCTAGTTTCCAATAGTAAATGGAAATTACCTTTTGCATATCAGTCACATTTAGCTGGCAATGTAGTTAGGCCTCACCCTGGGCAATGATTTACTTGAAGCCTAAAGGAAATCAATAACATCCATAGATATTGAATAACTCTTGCACGAAAGATATACATCATGGTCAGTGACTTTTATAGCAGGTAGAGTAGTGGCCAACCTCTATTTCACCCACAGATATTATTTGGAATAAAGCTGCAAACGCCTATGTTCATCGATTTCTTCATGGAAAAAGGAACTCTAAAAATTGAGAATGAGATTTAATTATTATGATTATTTTAAATTGCTTAGAGATGGGAATGGCATTGCTCGTATTAAATAAACATCACAATCAAGGCAATCCAGGCCACTATGCACCCATGTGCAAATTACTTATTGTAGCAGTTGGTTCACTATGGAAGAAACAACTACCTGAGGCCTTTTTCGTACACGTTGTTAAACTATTTACCTGTGCTGCAACAGGTTTAAGTCCTATTCACTCTATTGAAACCGAACTGTTCATCAGCAGATAAGTGAACGCGTCCTAATACATTTCATAATGGTTTCCTCAATTTTGTTCAAGTAATGACAAAAGACAAGAACCAGTATTTATTTCTATGTGACACCTTCCTGTGCCGAAAGGAACCTTACATCCCATCCAAGTAAATGCTCTGTAAGGTGTCTTACTGTATGGAATAAATGCACATACTGTAGTGTGGCAGTGGGAAAAGCAGAAGCAACAGGTAGTAGTTGGTGATTTCTGCTAATTGATATCCTCCAACAGTCTTCTCCTTTTCAATGCTGTGTAACCCTGAACCCTCCCCCCGCCAATCTCATGTTGGGAACCCTAGGGGAAATGCTGTTCTGGTTACGGTGTCTAAGGTGGTGCAAACCTGCTGGCAACAGGGGGCCCTGAGTCTCCAGCGATGGCATGGGGGATGACAGGACAGGCTCTTGAGGTAGAGGTGAGTAATACTCACTGGGCCTCCATCTCCAACAGATCCCCAGACTGGTAGGGAGGAATCTCTGCAGGAGAACTTCTCTCTTTAACTTCTCCCTGAATGATTCCAGGCTCAGGCAAGAGGTATGTTGATTCAAGGATATATTTTATTTCTCCAACATCTGGCAGACTACCCATCTTGCACCCAGGTGCTTCAGCCGGCCATCAGCAGGTTGTCACCCAAAGGAAGTCCCTGGACAATCACTCCTAGTCAGGGCCTTAGAAGCTGTCCTAGCTGTTCCCTTATCTCCTAGTGAGATAAGAGGCAGGATCCCCCTCCGCTCCCCTAAGGGAGGGCCGCAGACTAACAGAGCCCTGCACAGTCTAGATAGGGTGGACCAGTCTCTCTCAAGCTTAGACTAACTAAATTCAGGAAATGCTATGCAGTAAGTAGTTCCAATAAGCACCACCCCTGTGTCGCTGTGATTGGACACAGGGCCTGATGACACTATCTTCACTGACCGCTGCACAGCATATGTGTGGGGAAAACCCATGATTACTCATGGCACAACTGCCCTTACCAGGGATTACTGCACAGGAGGAGAAAGAACTATAGCCCCAAAACTACCCAGGACTACAGCTGTGTTAAACTTCCTTCCCACGCTCCCTTGCATTTGCACATGTAACTGCTTTGGTGATCTAAGTACAGTACCTCACAACATAATTTTGAGGTGGGCCCTGCTCAGGATTTTGCTACAGTAGGTGATGTTAAAGGCAGACTATACAGAACATTTGTATATCAAGAAAGAATTTGATTCACAACTAGAATATTCATTAACTTGGAGATTAACTTTGATTGCTGCACTGTAAGAATGTGCTCGAGTGTGCAAAAGATTGCAAATGAAAGAAAACAACAGCATGCCATTTATCTTAAATGAACTCAATATAATTAACTGCTGTTTTCTTTACTTTGTAACCTGTTTGTTTGTGCTCCCTTCTTCAAGTATGACAGGCCTGTGAATGAGGGTTTCTGCTCACCAAAGGGGGGGGGGACACAAACATTTGTCATACAGTACTTGATAGAACCCAATCCCTTAGGGGAGACAGGATGATGTCAAAGACAAAATGGATATCGAGAGTTGGATCATTCCCTTTACCCTGCATATGTCAATTTGTTGTAAGTTGTCATTTAATTGCATGGGAGAGTTCTTCATGAACTAAATTATAGTGCACAAAGGTTTTGATATAAAGTAATTTAATCTGTGAAGTATGACATGAAAGGTATCAGTCTATAATGAATCTACACTGTGCAGGAAACATACAGCTAGTACAGCTTTGAACTACTATATAAATACTGTGAAGCATTTTCTGGTTCATTCAATGTATGGAGCAGTGCCTTTTTATAATCTCAACTATCTGAACATAGGTGACATCCCCTGACCTCACCTGTATGGAGCTCTATACAATTAAGAAGTTACTGAACGGTCACTTTCGCTTCAAAAGTGCAGACTCTCTTTGAACCACAATCAACCAATATCAATCTGGGTTATTGATGTCAACTTCATTTTCCTCTACCTGAGAAGTGAGAGTAAGGCTGCGGCCAGGCAGGGAGCGGGCCTGCTGAGCTCGTGCGCTGCGCCCTGCTCGGCCAGGGCGATTCGTGGCCGGGTAGGTGCACACTCGTCTGGGGGCGTGACCACGACGTCACGGAGCTGGTTCGCCCTCATTGGTCGAAACGCTCAAGTGACACGCTTGAGAGCGGCAAAATCTAATTTACTTGCTCTGCAAGCATTTAAGCGCCGAGCATGCGCAGGCGCTCGCTCGCACTGGCCACACACATTGCCTCAATGTGTTTAATATTAACAACAAAAAAAGGTCTGTGTGCAAAGTTACCCTATTCCTTGTTCACAGTAAAAGGAGTACAAAAAAATCCCGTTCCCAACTCACTTGTATTTTTCACATTTTCTGCTTAAAACCAACCCCAAATTTTGGAGAAATAAAAATTAAAAAGCTTAATTCCAGAACTCTCCAAAATTGCACTTTTTCCGTCACAAAAGATATTCATTGTACGTTACATTATATATTTCAAAATATTTGTACTTCTTGTGATTTTTCCAGGCATAAAATTACAAAGCTACTTAGCATATTTAAAATGTGAAAGCAGATAAAAATGTGTTATAGGGCTGAGTGCCTGTGTCTGAATTGAACTGCATGAGGTAGGTTACCATTACATGCCCTGCATCTCTAAGGGCTCGTCCATGCTGCCGAAGACAACGCAGAGGCGTCCGCGTGCAGTGCGATCACATTGCCTTAAGGCATTAATCGCGCCCATAGACTGCACGCGGGACAGCTGGAAGAGGCGCGTGTTTGTATGAGGAATCAGTTGAAAATGATTTTTCAGCGCGACGGGCAGGTCACATGAGCTGTTCACCCAATGAGGGCGAACCAACTCCGTGGCGTCACAGACACTCCCCTAGACGCCCCCCAATAGCGCATCTACCATATCCGGAAAAGCACTCGCTTCACGCAGGTGATGTCACGGGAGCGCATGCCTCCCGCACGGGAGAAGGCTGTATGGACGCAGCCTAAGGCTGTGCTTATAGTGCCGGTGTTGGCAACAGCAACGTTGCGGCAATACAATTGCATTGTCGCCATCGCGTGCGCTTATAGTAAGCATGACGCGACGGTTTGGTCGCGATCGCTGGAACTCATCCCTATTTAATTTTCCAGCGACCGTAGCCGTCACCGGCACTATAAGCGTAGCCTAAAGCTGTGCTTATAGTGTCATTGACAGTGACGCGACGTTGCATCAAAACAAATGCATTGCCGCCATCGCGTGCGCTTATAGTAAGAGCGGCGCGATGGAGCGACGGCTAAAAGTCGTCTCAATTTGATTTTTCCAGCGACCGTAGCCTGACGTCGCCGGCACTATAAGCGTAGGCTAAGGAGGAAGGTAATCATGTAGTACTACCGTCCCTAGAGCGTGTTGTTGTTACAATACTATTGGGTTTTAGGTTAAATCATAAACCATCTGTCTCTCCTTTGCACTCTGAGCCCAAGGCGAGGCAACAACGTATTTTTCATCTTGTGAACGATGACAATCACAAAATAATTAACAAAGCTGTTATCTGTTTCTTGGAAATTAGAGATCCTCAAAGGTCCGTGATTTGCCATAAATTAGTTTCATTTTGTGTTCTGAGAACATCCCATTCCCCTCCCAACCTCCTGAGTCCTGACTATCAGGCTGGATCTTTCATGCCGCAATCTATCCAACTCAGTGCCATGTGCTTCCGATGCCTGTTCTGCCTTCTAAATTCTAATTACCTCAAGCAGTATATTGTTCACACTACGTCACTGGCCTGTGCATGGTCGTCCTCACGTTAGTTCTAATTATCAACCAGCAGGTCTTCAAATTAAATGGTGTGACTCTTGGAGAGCCCTGCTGGGTAACACCTGGCTGAAAAGTATTTTCCCCTTGTCTCCCTAGGTCATAATTAGTTCTATAAGACAGTGCCACTGTTTCTCCACAGGATGCACTGCTGTCACTATGAATCAGAACAGAGTCTTATTAAGGACACGGGGAGGCAGCCAGCTCTCAGCAGCAGGCAGCTTCAGATTGGAAAGGTCTTTTGCCCAGTATCTCTCAGTAAACACTGCTTCCTCCCAGGCAAATCTCCCATCCACATTGTTTGTTGTTCATGAGATATTTTTTTTAGTCCAAATTCATGCATGTTGACATTTATGTCACTATTGTTCTGGGCTTTCCCATATTGGGTTTACATGAAGTATTCCTTGTCTGACTTTAACGTTTGCTAACTTAAAACAACACAGATACAACAGCAGTGGTCGGGCAGTTCCTGTCGGGAGCCTCATCTGAATATTAATATACTACAGTATTCTTTAAATCTAACTCTGATACCCAAAAGAAAATATTATATTGTTAATAGTTAAAACTGTTGACCTTCTAATGTTTGTTTGTGAGCACCTTTTAACTGCGGTTCTAAATATATTGACTAAGAGGGGGGGTAGAAGCATGAGACAGATAAAATACACTTGTCTCTGCATATTGCATATTAAAATACACAGTCTGCATATTGTTTATTTTAGTACTGTACATGTGTATTTATGAATACAGGCCATATTCAGTTCCTTTTTTACTTTTAATGTTGCAGGGAACATTGAAAGCAGAGACTTTGATTACAGAAAAATATGAAATGGCCCAAACATGCAATACTATTTATTTATTTTTATTTTGTTACATAGATTTTTTCAATTGTTACAACCATGTAGTCATACTCAGGTGGCTTTATAATTCTACATATTAATCTTAAAGAAGTCCTAAAGTGCTGCAAATGGAATGGTCCTTTAATGAATTATTTGTTTCCAACAGTAGAGGGGTTAAAAGAAAAAGTAATAAAGTTACACCTAAGTCAACGCCAGGTGGGCAGTAAATCACAGAAATTGCATTAAAAAAACATAATTGTGTCACCAATCATAATTGCCTGATGTATTAGAAATATTCTATTACATGATGTGTCGCGTCAAATAATGACCATGTTCTCGGCTGTAATTTATAATGGAGGATGCTAATAATTTATGACTCGCATTAGTGGGATTTTGTAGTTCTATAAAATGGCGGGCCTGTCAAGGTTCAGGGATTTAAATGAGTGAATGACCAGGATGTGACACGATGATAAATGGATCTATATATTAACAAGCGTGAGAAGGCTTAGATGGAAAAAGCTCATGTTCAGGAGGTGCTAATATTACCCGTGTGTGCAACAATCCCACCTAACATGAGACGTGAAGGACTGAAAATTTGGAGGAAAGCTGTAGCTGCCATAAAATATATAGGAAGAAAATTCTATAAACACTTGTGCTCTCTCAGAGAGCGTCTGTGGTCCCTATTTGATAGAGTGGGAATTGAATAAATATATAGAAGATGCAGTAACTTTTGTACAGTTGAATGAAAGTAACTGATTTGTGAAATATGTGGTACCCCACGTCGATGTGTGTTGAGTCCTAGTTTCGTTCTTTGCCCGTGCTTAGGACTTCTTGTTTGGGATTTGGCAAAATATTTTTTTTTTGTTTAAAGCAGCAATCCTACCCATTTTACATACAGGATGGATTTTTTTTTTAAATATAGAATATGACCTGGCAGAGCTGAGCTGCCTTATTTGTAGCTCTGGGGACCGCCCTGTTCCCAAGTCTGAGAACACTGGGGATGACAGAGGCTCAGGAAGGAAGATTGTTGGTTAAGGGTGTAAGACAGCAGAGTCAGAGACAATCATTCACAGGTAAGCAGGCAATATACCTTGAGGGATTAGGCAAAGCACAATCCAGAACAGATCCAAGGTCAACAGTGGCATACTGTATCTACTGTACAATTTTAAAGAGTTATGTTTTTTGTAAAATGTAGTTATAAACAACTGCTGTAAATGTAGAAATCATGTTAAACATGTTTGACTAATTTTGGTTAGGGACATTATTATAATGCAAAAAAATATTTGTGGAGAGGGGGGAGATGAAGGGGAGAAGAGGGGGGATCAGAGGAGGGGGTGATGAGCGGGGAAAGGGTGGGGGAGAAGAGGGGGAGACAAAGGGAAGAGGGGGAGAGATTAACTTCCAACTGAGTTAAAGTGAGCACACTGTTAACTATGCATTGAATAGGAGCTCTGGGAGCTTATTATACAGTATCTCAGCGTAATCAGCTGATCAGACTGTTTTCAGCCAAAATTACTGTTTGACTTCAATTGAAGAATTGTGGACGGAAATGGCCTGATCGACTGCTTAATTTTAATATACTTTGCATATTATAGTGGACCTGTCTGAAAATTGTAAAGCCTACTAGAGTCAATATTTAATGTAAAATAATTAGATCTATTCAACTGTTTACTAGCAAAGCCAATTGAGTCTCTACCAGCCCCAACAATGCAAACGGGTCTCTCATATACAGTACTCACAGAAGCCAGGTATTCAATTGTGGCACTACTGGAGGAAACCGGGGGCACATAAAAAAAAAGGAAACAGGTAGTCACTTAAAAAAAATTACACAAAAAGTTACAAAACAAAGCTGTCAGCTTTCCTTAAACATAACACAAAATCATTTTATAAAACCTGGTATCTGTGGATACGCAGTTAGGGAAGACATCTTATTTGAAAAGTCTGCTTGTTTCTCGTGGTAATGGTCAAATGTACAAACAACTAATAATATGTGTATACTTATGTAGGACCTGGGTTAGCCTTCTTAAGCTTTCCTATGATTGTGTAAATTTGAACCTGTGAGGTCCTGTTGATGGTTGGCTTGTATCCTCCTCTCCTACTTTTTAAAAGATTTAATAAGTCAGCAAATTATGTCAAGCAAACTTTGACTATCTGGTAGGTAACAAAATGTCATATGTTGTACTGTAGATGGTATACTGGTTATATTGGCTAGAAGGTTGTACTGTAATGGCACATTACCATCCTTCTTGAATTGAGGTTAATTAACCCTGATGAAGTGATATCATTCATGAAACGCGTAGGGATCTTTGAGACCGCTAAACAGCCTTGTGTTCTCTCCATTGGGCTGCCAATATCCAGCACACACCAGCAGTGACATCACTGAGGTGACAGCACATTTGAATCTGTTTGGAGGGAACAGTGATCTCAATGAAAACACACCGACGGGCACCACACTTCCCTTTCTATGGATACCTTGTGAGTTTGATAACCACTGTTTTTTTTTACCATTGTATTATTACATTGTATTATGCTATGGGCATTTTTGTGCTTTCTTATTCTTGTTTGTTACATGTTCTGTAGAGAGGAGTGGGATACCTCAGATGGAGAATTGCATCCATCCATAGCGGAAGAGATCTAAGATTCCTGTACTTACTCTAAGTAAGATAAGGAAATTCTTGGTAATTTTTTCCCCAACTGTTGGACTTTAATACTGTACATAATATTATTTTTTACACAGAATTTGATTTTTTTTTGTCATTGAGTTTTTAATATATATTTCTGTAATATTGATTTTTATCACAGTCAGATCATTTTTGACCTTTTCACAAGATATATTCTCCCTGTATATAATTAGGCAGAACACTTAATTGATTCTTTAACTCATCAAAATAATGTTTTATAATTATACACGTATATGAATGTATTATTTTGAAAAATATTAACTTTATAAGATTAGCACATGACTCTTGCACACAAAATGTATTTCTTGAGATCTACATATATACATATATCTACATATATCTACACACATATATACACACACACACACACACACACACACACACACACACACACACACACACACACACACACACACACACACACACACACACACACACACACATATATTAAACTGTATATATATATAGATATATATATATATATATAATATATATATCAACTTTTCATATTATTAGCATATCTCCCAGATAGGCTCCTTTTTGAACATTGGTTTCTGTCCATGTGTTGTTTGAGGGGATATATATATATGTAGCCAGGTCCCCTGCGGTATTACCCTCTCCTGTCATATGCGAGCCGAGTAGCACTAAGGGTTGCGGCCGGTATCGTGTTGTGGTGGTTCCGCCGGTTCGCGGAGCAGGGCGCTGCCAATGTTAGGGGCGTTGCGCATGCGTGAGAAGCAGGAGCGCTCCAGGACTACAGGGATCTCGCGTCTGCGCAGTTAAGGTCCAGAAAGCCCGCGAAAGACTAGCCAAATGGGAGGAGGATCTCTGTTGGCAACCGGAGATATATTTCGCGCGCAGGAACTACGTAGTCAGTCGGGGACTGGAGCGGCGAGGGGTAAGAGGTAGGGTGCTGGAGTCCGTGACTCCGAGCACTAGGCCAGTACTCCCCTAGGCCCCAGACAGCCCTGAGCCACGCTAGCGGAGTGTGATAGGGACCGGCCCTAGGTTAGGGACCTGCCTCTTATCTATAAGTCAGTAAGGAATCCAGCGGACGCTGCGCTGTCTGCCGAGAGGTTTAGGCCTATGCTAGGTCTTACAGGGATCCATAGACTATAAGTGCGGTGGTTCCATGCGGAGTGACTACAGCCGGTGGACATCAACCGGGCTGCCATTAAGTACAGACGACGGAAGAAGCGGTGATATTATCCACGCTGGAATTCACCTCACCATTGGAGGACATCCAGCGATCCCATTGCGGTATAGCAGCACCCACGGCTGGAGCCTGGGCAGGTAACCCCACAACACACGTGCACCAACCAGGCCTACCATTGACATAGTGGCTGCGCAGTCACACACAAATACATATACGCGGGTCTACGGATTGGGAGTGCAAGACGTTGGGTGGGACTCATTGGACTTGAGGGTGGGATTATTGTGTTGGGACGGTAGCGTTCACCCAGACGCATAAAGTGTGGACACCCGCCGTGGTGTCCGTTATAGCTAGCCTTGAGGAAACGCTGGGTTGGGTTACCTTTAGAGAGGGACCCCTGTTACTATCTGTTTGATTTCTATGTTTAGTGAGCAGTAAAGAAGTATTCGTTCTTATACATTATTGTATGTGTTATTGATTGTCCTGCGAGGAACCACTCCCCCTCTGGTGGGAGCCATCGCAGGTGGAGGCGCTGCATCATTGTAAGTAATATCCATTGTATAACTTCCCCAGGTTCCCCGTGGCGGAAGCTCAGCCCTCCTGTGAGCTAACAGGTTATGCACCACACTGAGTAACTATATATGTTTTCTGCACCCACACAGTATAATCTGCGATTGGGGGGGGGGAAACCCGTTACATATATATAGACAGAGTCACTGACTGAGTAGGCTGGAACAGTGAATAGAGAGACGCTGCAGCCAGTACACAGAGTGTTAATCTCCTCAGAGAAAGAAAGCACAGCTGAAGACTGATTAAACAGGGGCTGAACTCATCAGTGAAACAAGTGCTTTAAAAAGCAGGAAGTTGCTCACACAAGATAAGCTTGTTTTTCCACGTGAAGGTGGAGAGACTTCTCCCGGCTAGGAAGCCGTAGCTGTTGCTCTGGTCCCCCAGTTCTGCGAGGAGCTATGCTGCTGGGACCAGCTGGGACTCCATCCCAGGATAAAGATTGCTGTGAGCTGGACACAGCCTGCTCCCCAGAACCGTGTTCCTGTTTGCTGTTCGAGCTGCATCACAGATAAGACTTTATTATTATACTTATTGGTTATACTTTGTGTAGCATATGTTTTGGGCGTAACCAGATTAGCTGGCTGTCCTGTTAGTAAGGGCTCAAGAAGTGAGTTAGTTTCCCTAAAGGGAACAGGCTTTATTTTCTAGAAAGTAGTTTCTTAAAGGGACAGTGCACCCGTACTTTATCTTGGTTGTGGCTAATAAACCACTATAGTTTAAAGTTTCCCATTGTGTCTAGCATCTTACTGACCCCGCCGCGAGGCCTTCCTGCCACAGGTGGTGTCAGAAATGGGATGCTATGCCTCTAGGGGTCAGTAGATCAAGATGTGTTGAGACACTGAACTCAAGCAGAAAAAAAAAAAAGCGTGATTTTGCTGAAGCATTGAATTTACAGCTAGCAAGTGCTGAGTGTAAAGTTTGCCCCGTCTGGTAGGAAAGGATTGCTGTGTAAAGCTAATTCCTTTTTGCTGAAGCAAGTGAATTTGCAGCTAGCAAGTGCTGTGTGTAAAATTTGCCCTGTCTGGTATAAAACAAAGTGAAAATGGATTTTGGCAAAGATGTTGCCCTAAGAAGAACCCAGAAGGTTCAAAGATTGTAAAGCAAGTACAACTTACATGTGTTGTGCAAAGTCTGCCCCGTCGGGTGTGGAAAAAAAAAATGGCCAAGTGTCAGTTTTGCAATGTACATAACCATATACAACAGTGTCCCTTCAGGCCTTATGATGATTATGATGATGACACATATGTGGCCCTGAGAAGAGAGCCGTACCCGCAGATGAAAGCTGCAAAAGTGACCAAAGCACTTGAGCCTGCGATGTCAGGACAACAGGCATCAGCAAGGCACCGAGATGAGCTGCAGACCGGAGTGATGGGCAGAATTGTCACAGGAACGGTGGCAAAGGAAAAGGAGGAGGAAAGGGAAGCTGAATCCTTGATCCAGGAAAAAGTGGCCTTAATTTCTGCACTCCAAACTGCCCACCGTGATTATGATGTCTTGCAGGAACAATTGAATAGGGAGCAAAAAGCTAACGCCGAGGTACAGAGGTGTATACTCCCAGCTATACATGAGTATGAGGCTTTAAAGAAAACAGAGCGTCTCTTACGGAGTGAGTTGGAGAAGCTGACGACAAGTTTGGATAAGGCCAACACCGCGATTGGTACCATGGAATCAGGGATAACAAGTCGTGACTGGAGACTATGCTATAAGATGTCCCAGAGAGATGTGCAAAACTTCATCAAAGACTTAGAAGTTTCTCACCAAGAGGCTTGCGCGCTCAAAACAGAGCTGAAGCACTCACGCCAGGAGGGCCACGGTCTAACTACAGAGGTGGGTACTTTGAAGAAAGCCAATGAGACGGTCCTAAGGGATATAGAGACTGTGAAAATGGAGAATATACACCTGAAGGAAGAGGTTTTAAACCTGACTGGTAAGGTCAGTGATGGGACTGTGAAGCTTCACCAAGCACAGAAAGTGAAGACGCAAGAAAAATTAGAAGTACAGGCTGCACTGCAGAATGCAGAGAAAATGCTGGAAAAAGAATGCCTCGCCCTGGAGCAGCTGAAGGTCACGATGAGCGCCACAAGAGCATCGCTGGAGGCGGAGCTTAGAAGCCAGGTGACTCTGTGTGAGAGGGAACATGAGAAGGTCCAAAGACTGAAGCAAGAGCTGGAGAAGCAGAGGGACAGCGCCATTCCAATAAGTCAGTATACCAAGGAGAAAGAGGCCAGGAAAACAGAAGCAGCAGCGAACCTAGCGACAAAAACTGCAGAGCTCCAAAAGATGAAGGAGGCACTGATGCGAACCCAGAGCAAGCACCGGGAAGTGTTGCAGATGCAGACGGCTGAGCGCGAGATACAGCGCGCCAAGAGGGAGGAGGTGTCCGTCCGTCAGGTGGCCTGCTGGCATTGCACCATGAAACAGAGATGGCCGATATCCACAAGCAGCTGGTGCAGATGGCCAATGAGGGGGCCCGGCTACAGCTGGAGCTGGACAAGGTCCAGGAGGAGCACCAGCAGCTGCATGTCCAGAATAAAGAAACAGAGACAGATTTAAGCCTTGCTCTGACTCTGCTAGGAGATGTAGAATCGCGACTCAACTCTAAAGAAGCTGAACTAGCAGCTGCACTGTGTGAAAGAAGAAAGGCAGAAGGACAGCTTCAAGACCTGAGGAAGGACCTGGAGTCTGAGCGTGCTGGCCGCAAGATGGTGGAGAAACAAAAGTGTGACCTAGGCAAGGAGCTTGAGGCTCTGAAGACTAAGAGGGACGCTACGTTGGACTCTACTGCTGCCCAGCAGGAGGTTTCTCAGATGAAGCTGGGGGAAAAGCTTACAACCCCAAGACAGACGTTTGGGTCACTGAAGCAGTCTAAGGAAAAGGTGGCGGTAGAGATAAAGCAAGGGAGGCGCACCAGGAAGCATGACCGTGATACCGTTGCAGTACTACAGTCTACTCTCCACAAGCCACGGAAGGCGAAGGCCAAGTGGCGATGCAGTAGCACAGTAAGAATCCAATCATACTACAGTGCCCAGGGGACCCAAAGTGGATTCCTTGACATGAGGGCAGCCACTGTGAAGAGACAGTCGCGAATGAGATGGAAGTGTGCCCGTGATCGTAAGAGGTGAACAACCGCACAGATTGTCCAGCGACTCTCTCAACAGAGTAAGTTAAAGAGTCAAGACAGAAAGGACCAAGCCTATGAGTCTGCTGACGGTAAAAGAGAGGGGCCATGGGATGCACTTCGGGTTAATAAGAATCCCGACCAAGTTGAAGTACTAAGGATAAATATTGTGAAACCCAACACTGAAGGTACGCTGATGGAGAAAGGTCCAAAAGCCATCACCACTAAAACAGAGTTGCTGTCATCACAAGAGAAGGCCAAACAGTCACTGGCGAGTGTATGCAATGAGCTGACCGAGGTCAAGGCTCTTCTACAGAGAACGATGCATCTTCAAGATTTGCAGATCAAGGTCACAACATTGCGTAGAGTCCTGGCAGAGAGAGCTAATAGACAGCAGGATGCTCAGGAACATTTGCAAGAAGAGACACAACAAAAGCGGAGCATCAACCTTAAACTGGCACAACACAAGGAGATAGTGAGGTACCAGTCCTCAGGTCCAGATGGCCTGGTAATTACCCCAAAAAGAAAATGCCTGAATTGGAAGGCAAGAAAAAAAAAGGGGGGAGGGAAGGGCCGACGTCAGACATTTTCGACAAAGATGCTGGTGCACGGGAATGGTGCACGGGCCGCTCCACAGGACAATGTTTTGCTGGGGGGACGGATATGTGACAGAGTCACTGACTGAGTAGGCTGGAACAGTGAATGGAGAGACGCTGCAGCCAGTACAGAGTGTTAATCTCCTCAGAGAAAGAAAGCACAGCTGAAGACTGATTAAACAGGGGCTGAACTCATCAGTGAAACAAGTGCTTTAAAAAGCAGGAAGTTGCTCACACAAGGTGAGCTTGTTTTTCCACGTGAAGGTGGAGAGACTTCTCCCGGCTAGGAAGCCGTAGCTGTTGCTCTGGTCCCCCAGTTCTGCGAGGAGCTATGCTGCTGGGACCAGCTGGGCCCCCAACCCAGGATAAAGATAAAGATTGCTGTGAGCTGGACACAGCCTGCTCCCCGGAACCGTGTTCCTGTTTGCTGTTCGAGCTGCATCACAGATAAGACTTTATTATTATACTTATTGGTTATACTTTGTGTAGCATATGTTTTGGGCGTAACCAGATTAGCTGGCTGTCCTGTTAGTAAGGGCTCAAGAAGAGAGTTAGTTTCCCTAACGGGGACAGTCTTTATTTTCTAGAAAGTAGTTTCTTAAAGGGACAGTGCACCCGTACTTTATTTTGGTTGTGGCTAATAAACCACTATAGTTTAAATTTTCCCATCATGTCTAGCGTCTTACTGACCCCGCCGCGAGGCCGTCCTGCCACAATATATATATACATATATATATAGCAGTTGGGACTCAAGTCTCGCCCTCTCTTTCCTGTCTAGGAAAGCCACCCACAACACCCTCATTATCCTCTTGAATAATTACTAGCTTGCTGCGAGTACCTGTCCTACCCATTTTTCTTTCCTGAAGTTCCTCCTGAGTCTCTAGAATATCCCCATTACCTGGTTCCCCACCAACAGCAAAAGAAGCAGCAGATGTGCTGGTGGTGCTGGTGATGCAGAGGTGGGGACACTGATTCAAAACCTGTTATGGGTTTCCTCAGTTGAACCTGTGAATTAGTGGAGGGAGAGTTCCACCTGGTCATGCGGCACCTGCCATACTGCAGGTACTTCATTGCAAACTCCAGATCTCATTATGCAGAGAACAAAAAAAACATTTCTTTTTGAAGAACTGCACCAAATCTGTTACTTTTACATGTGTTTAAAATATTTCTGTATGTAAAAATGTACTGAATAATTTACTAGACATAATTTTTGCCTGGCTGTCTGCAGGCAACACACTCTGTTTGACAGGTAATTAGGAACCAGGGAGAGATTCTTGTCTGTTCTTTCTGCCAGATATCAGTTTTCATGTATGTGCTGCCACAGGCTTAGTAAGAAAGTCAGTCTCGTGGGTTAAGGACATGTTTTTGATAGGCCCTGCCTGAAGAAACAAATTGTGCCTATCCCTCTTTGCATCTCATGAGACCAAAACATTTAAAGGGTTAAAAATAGATGGTGGAACATTTTTTTTTTACTTAGCTCATTAGTGTTAACAAAGCACCAGCTCTCGCTGGCTTTATCTCTCAATTGAAGACAACCTCCCCAAAGATTTATTACAATCGTTTTTCATTTAATACTATTATATCCCAATTTTTAACATACCACATGCTCACATTGTGTTTTTACACTTATCTCATTGGTCTATTTTCCCTAATAAATCTCTAATATTGAGAGCACTGCTGGAGTACTGTATGTATGTGTTCACGCGAATACAAATATCCTTTGTGAGCACATTCACAGGTCTGCAACCCTACTTTTCCCCATTATCTCTTAGCATACAATGCTTCCATTGCCTCAAGGGATTCTGGAACATGACATTCAAATGAGCATTCACAGTGTCACCTTTTGTTTCTAATCTATTTTAACATAGAGCCATATAAGCTTATGCCTGCTTATTAGGCAGCTTTTCAGCACAACCAGTAAACCTACCTACAGTCAAATGTTTCTACCTTTTGGCGCTCACCAGGTATACAGTAGGTTTCAACCACACATTAGACCACATGGACACAAAAATCAAATAATACAATTATGAAACATCAAACAAAAAACATATAACAATCATGAAATATTTAATACATGGCCACTCCCACAAAGGGGATACTAAACCAAGATAGGCTTATGTGAAGCACAAATAAGAACAAATCTAAATCAAGGTTAATTCAAACTAACACCCACTCTGGGGGTTCTAAGACACCTAGATTTAATAAACCCAAATGAGGGGAACGGGTACTAACTGCAAGTGGCAGCAGGTGCTCAGTGTGGACACGAACGGTCCGGACTGAATGAACACACGGCAAACAACTTTCTCTGCTAACACTTCCTGGTCTCGTGTTCCAGCCAACGGGGGACTGCACAGGGCTGCCTCTCGTGACCTCTACGCGTTTCACAACAACGTGCTATGGACGAATGTCACGAGAGGCAGCCCTGCACATTCCCCCATTGGCTGGAACGTGAGACTAGGAAGTGTTAGCAGAGAAAGTTGTTTGCCGTGTGTTCATGCAGTCCGGACCGTTCGTGTCCACACTGAGCACCTGCTTCTTCTTGAGCTTAGTACCCGTTCCCCTCATTTGGGTTTATTAAATCTAGGTGTCTTAGACCCCCCCAGAGTGGGTGCTAGTTTGACTAAATCAAGGTTAAGATTTGTTCTTATTTGTGCTTCGCAGAAGCCTATCTTGGTTTAGTAACCCCTTTGTGGGAGTAGCCATGTATTATATGTTTCATGATTGTTATATGTTTTTTGTTTGATTTTTGATCATTTTATTATTTGATTTATTTTTGTGTCCATGTGGTCTATGTGACCTGATATTAAATATTGATATATATTTTATTAATCCGTGGTGCGCTTGTGTGTGCATTGCTTTTCTTTGTCATTTGGAGAACTCTTTAGGGAGTTCTCCATTATAGGAGTTTTTGAGGAGTGGCCCCTAGCACGTACAGCTACAAACGGATTATATCTATTTTAAGATAGATGATTAGAATAGATAGGTTAGGTTAGATAGATTAGATAGATAGATTGATTCTGCAAGTGCAGAAACCTTACTTGTGACTTTCAACCACACATTATACAAGTTATGGTGGGAGAAAAAAGTGACAAACCCCCTCCACCGTACAATGAACAGCAAGTAAAAATAGCACTTGTGAGCACATTCACATGTCTCAGACACGTCTGCAACCCTGCTTCTCACCATTATCTATTAGCATACAGTGCTTTCACTGCATCCATGAATTCTGGGTAATGTGGGCATGTAAATTTAAAGACATTAGGGCTATTCTATAATCCAAATAACCAAGTTATGGTGAGTAAAAAAAGTGACAAAAGCTATCCATCATACAGAGTACAGTATTGATAAAGAACACTTACTGTATGAACACTTTCACATGTCTCAGACATATCCCCAAACCTCCCTTACCTCATTATCACACAGCGTACAGTGCAAAACCTTGGTTAAGGAAGTGCAATGGCAACTGATTATGCAATAAAAGTGTAGCAGATACATTTCTGCTGTCTTAAAATTCACTTGACTTTTTGCTTAATACAGAACAAGGCATCAGGTCAAATAGCCCTTTAAATACGTAATTTTGTGCCAAAGTTGCAGACAATTTCTTTTTTTTTTTAAACACCGAATACGTTAATTCAATGCTAACTTTCTGCAAATGCCAAGTCAAATGCTATTTGCAAAACTTTTTAGGCATTCTGTTTGAGAACAAAATAAAATACTGCAGTTTAACCTTTTGAATGGCCCATACCGTTCAAAGTATTAACACCCCAAAACATTTTCGATCAAACCTTTGTTGCCAATTTTTCAAGTTGGATGAAATTTCAAAAGCAGAAGTAATCGAACTTGCAATCTCTACTGACTTTTAGCATCAATACAACTTGCTTGACCCCCTGCTTCAATTCTATGTAATAAAAATAAGAATGAAAACAGCGCAATCGCCTGTAAGAGCTTTGCAGAGATCGAGACCGCTGGTGGCGGCCCGGTAGGATTAACGCAGCGGGAGTCCCATTCAGAAGCAGGGACCCCTGCTGTGTTTATCCTTATGGGCATTTCCCCCTGCGCTGCACTTTGCTGCGATCAGCCGCACTTGGGCTGCGGTCAACCTGCTCCAAGTGAGGCGCAGGGTGATGTTGAATCTGGTTACTTCTTTATGTAATTGGTGGGTGGCTGCCAGATGACAACTGTTAGGGATGGGTGTAGCACTGCTTGCCTGGAACAGCACATACGGCACTTAAAGCAGCCAAACGAGACCACTCCTTTATGTTTTTTTTTAATTAAACAGTTCTGTAGTATTAGGTAATACTGTGTCTGCGTTTTTAAACTCCTAATTCCATTTCTAATCATTTTTAAATGTACTGATCATCTTTTGATTACCATTGCAACAATTTAGAAAATCTATATCCACTACTTCTTTTCAAACAGGCTCTGACACACACCTTTTTTTAGCTTTGCCCTTTGGCAACAAAGTCTCACAAATAGATCTGTTGCTGTGTTCCAAACAGACTGTCTATTACTCTGAAAGCTGTAACAATAATGTGTTACACTTAGTAGTATAATGTTACATAGCTGCAGCATTTCACAGATTGCAGCACATTGTTAGAAGGCGACCATTTAGTTAGGCACATAATCAAGATGTTTGAGAGATTGATAACCTGAGCACCAAATGATTGCCTGTATAGGTAAGAATGTAGAATTATACATTGTTACAAGCTTTACAAATAAAAATAAGAAGACAAAAAAGGGGTAAAAGTAGTATCACTGCTTTAAGGAGCTGGCTTGTTTGGGACTCCCCTACTACAAGATGTATAACATTCAAATATTCTAAAATACTGTATAATGCCAAAATTGCTTGTTTTGACAATGATAATGATATGGATGATGGTTTGGTGTTTTGTGAATCATAATATGACAGAGGGTAAGATCACGTAACTGCAGGCTAGCCAAGGATAAAATTAACCCCACAGTGTATGGTGCAAGCAGCTGGCCAGCAGCGGTCATTCAGCTCCAATAGTGTTTATTCAAACTAGGTAGTAATTAGACGCATAATCTGATGTGTGTCGGCCATCTCCAGAGATTACCCAAAAGTCCCATAGCAGGTCAGAATTTCAAGATATGCACATCTTCATATACACATAAAGACCCATTAATAATAATAATAATAATTTTTATGATCCAAAAAAAAACAAAAACAAGGTACAGTATGTCCAAGGGGATGCACCTCTATTTTTACTCCTCGGCTCCTCCTCTGCGGATCACAAATTACATTTATTAATCCATCGTTCAGATTCTCAGTGATAGAATAAAGAAAATTCGGAAAAGGACGCTTTCTCTCTTTGAGACAGATCCACGGCAATTTGCGAACCAAAGGAAACGGTGGATCGCGGCAGATCCAAATCCGCAAAAAAAAAAAAAGACTTATCTCTAACAATGTCACTTTGGGGAACATTCACCAATATGACTTGCTGGGCTATTTCTCTTTTGTTTGACTGAATGGTTTTACCCAGTTTAATTCATCTGAGATTTTTTATCATTTACTCACAGTTTCTGTGATCACTTTTTTTTTACCCACCATAACTTTTTTAATGTCTGTGAGTCGGTTTACTGGTTATGCTGAAAACGCTGTGCAATAAGGGTAAGACATAATCCTATAGGGTCCATCTTAAAGTGGATACGAAGTAAAGAGTGACACACTCATTTGTATGTCATTACCCAGCATCCCTGGCTGCAGTGAAAGCATTGTATGCTAAGCGATAATTGAGAAAGAAAGGGTTGCAGACCTGTCTGCAACATGCAAATGTGTTCACAAATGGTATTTTTATTTACTGTGATCGATACTAAGATATACAGTAGTAGAAGTGTAATGGGATGAAACAGTGACAACAAGGTTAACAGTATTACATAGATATCTATATGTATGAAGACCATCTTGACCTTGGAGCCTGCGAGGAAGCTCCCCTCCCCCAACCCACATATAAATAAACACACAACAAAGGTCTGGAGGTACAAAAGCCATGGCTTTATTTACACAAATAAACCCTGGTAAGTGCCAACCCTGCCAGCGTGCTCTCCCCCGGGTAAAGGCCAATGGCACCTCAACCATGGCCCGCAAGACCAACCAAGCTGGGTGCCCGGTGGCCCCGCCATTAAGCGAGACTGGGCCCAGGGAATCACGCACAAATGAGCCCTGCCCACTCACTACCCCAAGCCACCACAAGTATTTAGGGGTTATCTGCACCAGAGAACCCCAGCTGGCAAGGTTAATGCACACCTACCCCCCCAACATCCGCCACCCATGGGGCTATTTAATCTCCTTAAACTAGCCCCCTACCACCAGATCCGCAAGGCCCTTTCAATTCCCTCCTGAAGTGACATTAAACAAGTCTAACCCTATTTTGCATGAGTGCACCCCGTTTTTGGCGAAATAATCCACTATTTGCTGAATTGAACTCTGTCACGCCTGTGCGAGCCCACAGACAAGACCTGACCCCGGCACTGAGGTGGGAAGGACAGTGCCACACACCCACAGTAGCGAAGGTGGGCCCAGTAGGTGGTTTGTAGCATTGCTGGGTCTGGGTATGAAGAAAAAGGGTTAGTCCAATACTCGCCAGGGTCCAAGGGTAGGAGAGGTACACGTAGTCGTTATCCGTAAGCCAGGGGTAAAGAGCCAGAGAGAATGCAAATGCAACGCCAGGTCGGTACACGAGAGGTTAATCCATAAGCCAGGGGTCACGAGCCAGAGAGAATCCAAAGGCAAAGCCAGGTCGGTACATGAGAGGTAACTGTAGAAATCAAAGCAAGACTGGGCTGGACAAGCCAGGCACACACAAGGCTACACAAGTTTATGTTCAGCAAGGTATGCCAGGAAGAGGCAGTCCTATAAAGGAGACAGGAACCAGTAGGGGAGGGAGCGGAGGCGGGGCCTCGCTGATGCCAAGGATAGGCTGCAGGAGACAAGGGCTCATAACTAAACTTGACACGTAGCTGGGGCTTGTTGCGCGCCATCATGCTTGTGCACCGCGCACAGCGGAGGTGCGGCGCGTCCCGAGGGGGCGGAGCTATGCTTGGTGACCGTGCATAGAAGGAGCGGGTGCGCACTCGCTCTGTAACAGGAACGGTGATGCGCACATCAGCGGGGGGCGAATCTTCGGCAGCAGACGCTGCAGTACTATAGGTAAGCGAGGAGGGAACGCGCCACAAGGGACGCGCTCCCCGATTCCTCACAAACTCTTGGTGACTTATCACCCAGTCTCCTACCTGTAACAGACATTTCGCTGCACCCCATTTCCAAGCCTTCCCATTGATAATATCTGACCACAACACTTGAGCCATCCCCTAACGCACCTAACTCTGAGATAGGTCATTCATTATTGACCTAACTAAGTCTACTGACGTTACCGCCCCCACACCCCCCGCACTAAGTCCTTCTCTGGACTTAGCTCTATGGCTGATAATTTACACCTCATACATAAACCTTAGCCCCTTGCAAATGCACCCACCAGAATGCATTCCTACTGTCTCCGCACGTTCCTCCCAGCAACAAATTAGACTGTAAGCTCTTCGGAGCAGGGACTCCTTTTCCTAAATGTTACCTCTATGTTGCTAATCGAAATCAAGATGCCTTATCACCCAGCCTCCTACCTGCAAAATCAATTTCCCAACTACATTATTAATTTTCTCTCTTGTGCTCCATGCCTCAGATCGCAGTGCCCTCTTCCACCCCCTCCTGCTGACTACATCTGACCACACCACCTGGACCATTCCCTAACACACCTGATTCTGTGTTAGATCATTCCTTTTTGACCTAGTCTAATAATGTTACCCCCCCCCCACATCGTTGCCCCCCACGTGAATAATCAACATTTTTGGGAGGCCTCCTATCCCTTGCCAGTACCAGCAGTTCTGGCCACAGTTGATGGTATCTCACCTCACCTGCCCCACCAGAACACTTTTCCTGTTTCACACTCATTCCCAAATTCCTCCCGTATGGCCAGGAAACCATATGCTTCTTCGCCCAATGAATAAAAGAATCCCTGATTATCCAAACGTCTGGAGGCAAAAAAACAGGTGACATTGAAGCCCGCACCAAGTCCATCACTGGACCGTCACCAACTCCCACAACTCCACCAGGTATTGTCGGCCGACTGGATCCACCTCTGCGCCAACCTCCTGAACTCTGCTAACTGCATTCGGGATAAAGAGTCAGCAACCCCATTAGCCACCCCAAGTACATGCCTAGTTAGAACAAAGTTACACAATAAAGCCAACACTGGGGGGGGTGTGATACCCAAATTATTAACTGCCTCAACCACCCCCATATTGTAATTCCAGAATACTACATTTCAGCTAGCAAGCTTTGCGCCCCAAAGTCCTATCGCAACTATTAAAGGAAAAAATTATAGGAATGTCAGGGTGTGACTGTGACCACCCAAGATACTCTGCACACCATGACCCTTCAAAATATGCTCAGAATCCCACTGTTGCAGCGTAAAGAGATGGAGCTCGCTGTTGGATATAGGCCGACCCTTCCACAGTGTCTTCCCTTTGTAGCAACGCAAGAACTCCACCCACACCCCCAAATCCTTCCGGATCTCTGCCATTACCCTTATAAAATGATGTGGACGTCTCTCCCTGGCAGTAGCAGCCACTAGCCGTTTAGAAAATACCATCGCCTCGGCCATAATTCTGGCTACAAAAACCAGGTGTCTCATTAAGGATTGAAAATGCCTCAATGTTGCTTTTTGAGAGACATAAATGCCTCCACAGAACTTCTTAAAGCCCTCAGCTTCTCCCCAGGCAACCTACATTCCATAAGAACCGAATCGATTTAGATTTCTAAAACAGAATGGTAGAGGGGCCCTCTGTTTTTTCCAGCGCCAAAGGAACGCCAAACTCACTGCTAAAAAAATCTGACAGTCGTCTGGCGCACAAATATAACTCCCCTGGACCTATGAACAAAAATCGTCTAAATAGTGCATTACTCCCACCGCCAGCATTCTATTCCGGACTACCCATTCCAGGAAAGTGCTGAACATTTCAAAGTAGAAGCACCACAGGGCACACCCCATTGGCAAACACAAATCTACCAATTCTGGTCACTCAGCTTGCATCTCAGTAGGTGAAAGCACTGAGGGTGTATTGGTAGTAACCTAAATGCCGATTTTATGTCTGCCTTCGCCAGAGCTCGCCCTGCTCGTACCTGTCCACTACTGCTGCAGCCTGATAAAAATGTGCATAACCCACCGAGCAAAACTTCTTGTTGATGCCATAATTCACAGACGATCCCTCTGGATAATACCACACATTTTGAAAAGAAATTAACCCCCTGAACACTCCCCGCATTTAGCCACCCCTGCTATTATAAACAGCACTTCCCTTCTGGTTCTAACTCCATGCTTAATACAACCAGCACGTGAAATCAACCTGTCACACGATTAGGACACCCAAGCACAGGATTCGCCACAAGTTTCTGATTTAAATATGGACACACACCAACCAGGAGTGTTCGGGTAGCAATCAACTAAGAAATCCCACTGCTGGCTCAATCAGGCATGAGAGAGAACACAAAAAGTTAGTTACAGGTTTTCAATTACCACACACTTTTAAAATAAATTAACCCACTGAACACTCCAAGTTCTGCAACCCTGCTAGTATACACAGCACAGCACTCATTCTGGTTCTAACTGTACACTTAATATAACCAGTACTAGAAAGCAACCCATCCCACAGTTCCGTGCTTCCCTATACCAGTGTAGTATGGATAATATCTCCACATACTCCCCTGCCCATATCTTTCCCTCTTTTCCTCTGCTAACAAGTGAAAACCCAACGCTTCCAGCACTACATTTACAATGGCAGCCACAGCTAGTGTCTCATAAAACGCCAAAAATGGTGCAGACCGTATAGAACACAAAACTGTCATAGTGAAAATTACAGTAGCCTGACACCCAAGTGAAACACAAACTTAAAAGCCAATGCTGCCTGTAGGGTACTGTGTACCTAAAGGATATATAACCAACCTCTGTCTGATGAATGACCCCTCAGAACATCCAGGGGGAGCATATAATGGGTTGAGAAAACAAAACAAGATACACAAATATAAGTGCAGACGTAATGCAATCAGTGAAAAAATGTGGAGGTCTTGGCTCATATAGCTGTATGAGCCAAGACACTGCCACATTTTTTCACTGATTGCATTACGTCTGCACTTATATTTGTGTATCTGTGTTGTTTTCTCAACCATTATATGCTCCCCCTGGATGTTCTGAGATAATTCTAAACTTTGGAACCCGTGAAACGGTCCCACCAGTGAGGTTTGAGCTGTGGTTTTTTTGGTCATCACCTATATTATTTTATCATTACACCAGTATTATTATTTATTCACTTCATATATAGCTGTTCGCGCCTTTTTGTTCACCTATTTACACAAGTGATGAATGACCCCTTACAGGGTCTATGGCCAGCAGTGAATCCTCAATGGGTAAATTAGTAGGCCTCTTTAGTAGGTGCAGAGAAGAGGTGGGAGGGGGAGAGATGTACCTATGATTGGTATACAGGGGTGCACAAACTTCTTGAGCTGCGCCCTCCTGCCCGAGAGCCGCAATGTTCGTGCCCCCTCTTCAAAGACACGCCGTCAAGTGACGTTTGCGGGTCATGTCACTTGACCCCGTCACTTCATTTGACTCACATTGCCATGGCGATGCGTGACATCACATGACCCCGCGGTGTCATTTGACGCCACATTGCCATGGCGACGTATCGCCGAAGACCAGGCAGAGAACAGGTAACTGAGTAACAGAGGCCTCATGCCATGGGGAAGATCGTGGGGCCTCTGTAACACCAGGCTCCCCCTAGAAATTCTCGTGCCCCCCAGTTTGTGCACCACTGGTATATCAGATTGTATATAGGTTTCTCTTAATATCCTTCACCCCATTAGTAAATTGGGCATCCGTGTAGTCCCATACTTCAAAATATTGAGAAACTGCACAGGATGCAATGCAGATGTGTAGAAACTGGCCAGATTAGCTCTGCGTTGCCTGTAGAATGTGAGGATTTATATAGTGGGGATTAGAAGACTAGATAAACCATAGCGTCCAAAGTAATATTGTGGTAATAGTGGATGGTTGAAACTATATACCTCATATCTTGACCCCCATAGATCTCCGAACGCGAACTTGGGCTGTGTCTCACAATGCCCCGCAGCAGACTTCTTTGGCGTGTGACATCATGCATCACCCTATGACCCTTGACAGACGCACGTTTTGCTGAACAACCAGTCAGCTTCTTCGGGTGTGGCGCCTATTCAATCAGATGTCCCTTTTATACACAGTGCAGTTATTATGATGACCCATTTTGTTTTGAAAACGCAGTTTGTTTATATATTATAAAAAAGAGATCACAAAAATGGTTATTGTAATTGGATCACAGTGTGTTGATCCTCACGAGGTGGTACAAAGGTAAAGAGATTAGTGTAAACTTCCACACAGATTTAAAGTTCATAGTTTGAAATGCACAATTTGCAGTGCCATGTTGAAAGAACTATATTTGAAACAGTTTACATTTTGACATAGAAAACATTTATTTAAAGCAGAGAGGTATTACATCTTAGATGTGTGTGCACCTGTTGTGATATGGGTCTGTACGTCTGTCCAGTGACATTAGTAGTGGTATCCCACTGACTGCTGTACATCTATTTAAACTAAGGATGTGTATATAAATCACTCATATAACCCATGAGAGGACAGGGTCCCCAGTGTGTATTTCCATCTGGCTTCCCGTTGCAATAGAGCCCTGTCCCAATTTAGCCGCTAAGGTAATGAAACTGGATGTAATTTGGATGGTGGGGCCAGCCTGGATATGCAGTGATCCCCGGGAACCCCCAAAGACCAGCGGGAATACTCAGGGACCTGCTGGGATCTCCGGGAGTCCCCATGAGTTCCAGGGGTTCCCTGACGGCCTCTGGTATCAATCCTGTGCAGTAATACTAAAATAAACTGCTTTAACAGTGGCGGCCGATCTGAGTCTAAGTCGGCTAGATCCGCGGCTCTCAGATTATCCCGGTTATGTGCGGTTTTTTTGTTGTTTTCGCCCGGAGTGAACTGCGTTATTTTCGCGCTCGTGATATTAGCATTTTATTCTCGCTGTCTGCAATACTGCAATGCCGTGTAAAAACTCAGGGGGGCGTTTGCGAGCTGTTGTCTTGGAAGTCTAATACCTTCGCGGTTCAACCTAGGTCAGTACACAGTCTGTGTGTGCGCGTGCAGTAATTGTAAATTTGCATATTTAAAGTATACATGCATTTGCAGTGCTGTTCTGCAGTACAGTATGTCTCATTTGAAAATTGTTGAAACGCATAGGCGTGTACTGTACTGTAACAGTATCACATTTCGGCGTATACAGCGCTGTCCCCTCGCTCAGGATAATTAACTGCACTGCAGGGTATTTCAACTTATCTACAATGCAGTACATCTCTCCCACACCATTCCTTTGAATGTGTGTCTGGTTTTAATCACATTCCTGCTTGACAGCAGGAATTTACTGCGCATGCGCCTGTAATTTTTTTTTTTTCTCCACAAGCCTGCAAAAACCATCTTACTGTATTACGATATTCAATCTGTGCTGTAGCTTTTGTCCGCGACCCTGTGCGTTTGACTGCACATGGTTGATTTGTGTGCTTTTTACGTAACGTATTTGGGGGTGTATTATTATGATGAACTGCCTTTTGAAATTAAAGTATGTCTTTAGCTTTGAACTTCATGCGGCTGTCTTTATTTTTTTGAATCTTGCCATTGTGTTCTTAATCCGTCCATAGCCGAGCTTCAAAGCCTCACTGTGCCTGCGTGTGATCCTTTTCAGATGGGAGTTATTTAGCTGCTTAGCTGCTTACTGCGCATGAGTCATCCAACCCCCCCCTCTCCACAGAGTCGTTAATTTTCTGAATCTTGCCATTGTGTTCTTAATCCGTCCATAGCCTAGCTACAGTACAAAGCCTCACTGCGCCTGCGTGTAATTCTCTTTGAGACGGGAGCTTTGAGGCTTTGTTTACGGCAACGTTTTGGAAAATCCCTTCTCGAATTTTATTTGCACAGAGTATCACCTTGATATTATAATAATAATAATAGCATGTTTTTGTATAGCGCTGTTAGTTACAGTATACAGTACGTAGCGCTTTCCAGAGACATTTTGCAGGTACAGGTCCCTGTCCCGTGGAGCTCACAATCTATGTTTTTGGTGCCTGAGGCACAGGGAGATAAAGTGACTTGCTTTTTATGTACTGTATCTGGGGGTTTATTGATCAAATTATTATTATGAACTGCCTTTTGAAATTACTGTACTCTACTCTACAGTATGTAATTTCTTTGAACTGCTGCACAACTAATCCTTCATCCCTCCCCCACGCACACATAAACTCTTTTTGACAGACACCTCCACAGAGTCATTCATTTTCTGAAGTTAGCCATTGTGTTTTTAATCCGTCCCTAACCGAGCGTCAATCGCCTCACTGCGCCTGCGTGTACTCTAAGCCTCTTTGAGATGGGAGCTAGCTGCTTACTGCGCATGAGTCACCCAACCCCCCCTCTCCACAGAGTCGTTAATTTTTTAAATCTTGCCATTGTGTTCTTAATCCGTCCATAGCCGAGCTTTAAAGCCTCACTGCGCCTGCGTGTGATCCTTTATCAGATGGGAGCTATTTAGCTGCTTAGCTGCTTACTGTGCATGAGTCACCCAACCCCCCCCCTCTCCGCAGAGTCATTCGACAGACACCTCCACAGAGTAATTCATTTTCTGAAGTTAGTCATTGTGTTTTTAATCCGTCCCTAGCCGAGCGTCAATCGCCTCACTGCGCCTGCGTGTACTCTGAGCTTCTTTGAGATGGGAGCTAGCTGATTACTGCCCATGACTCACCCAACACCCCCCCCAATCCTTTGAGGCTTTGTTTACGGTAACGCTTTGGAAAATCCCTTCTCGAATTTGAAATGTAAATCTGATTTGTACAGCATTGTGAGAATTGAGAGTAAAAAAAACCATTAACTGATTCATGTTGTTTTGTCATTCATTCTTATACTGAGGGGTCGGGGGGGTGTATATATATATATATATATATATATATATATATATATATATATACACAGTATACATATATATATATATATATATATATATATACACAGTATACATAGTAAAATTATTTTTTCCGTCTTTATTTTGTTCCTCATTCCGTGTACTGTACAGTAGTTCATTGAGAGAGGAGAGGTTTTGTGTACATCAATACTGCTGTTTATATAGAACAGATTATACTGGACACAACACCCCCACCTCCCCCCAGGCCACCCTTTTTTCCTGAAACGACAAGAAAACAAAAAATTTGTGCAGTTATGTGCGTACTGTATTATGGAATTGTGTGATGTGTAGTACTACTGTAGATGGCTGGTGCTGCTTTTTCTGGAAAGAAAAAAATTGAGCAGTTAGTAGGCAGTTACTGTACTACTGTCAAACTAGTATACTGTACAGTATACTGGAACTACTGTATACTCTGACTGCTGTTAAATACTACTGTATGTAACCTGATGGCCGGTGCTGGTCTCTCTGTTAAGAAAAACTGTAACTACTGAACTGTATACTCTGACTACTGTTAAATACTATTTAACCTGATGGCTGGTGCTGCTCTCTCTGTTAAGAAAAAAACTGTAACTACTGTATACTCTGACTATTGGGAAAGAAAAAAATCTGTGCCATACTTACCTGTATCATACTGTACTTACAATACTACAGCACAGTACTACTTTCCTTATGCTTGCCCATTACGCGCAATCACAATGGGCAACACAGTGGCAATATGGTCTATATATTTATTGCAGCGTTCCACGGTGAGTACATCGTTCCAAAAACTCATTATGCCTTTCAACAACTCGTCATTTTTGGAGGGTTTCGCCACTTTCCGGATATGGTCCTTCAGCTGATGCCAGACCATTTTGATCAGAATGATCTGTCATTGGAAAAAAAGGACAATTAGTTTAAGAGATACAGTACACAGTAAAAACAGTGGGAACAAAATGAGACACGGTTACCGCACTTACTACGCTGGCGTCTTCACCCAATTGATACCGCGCTCAAGGATATGCGCTGATGACGCGGTGTGCTTCGGATCGTTGTCTTGGTAGAAGCGGTGACTGTCCGGGAACTCGCGCGTGATATATTGTACTATCTCACGGACAATGTTGTCTTGGAAGAAAGCTTTATTCATGATTCCTATAGCAAGAAAAGAAAAGTGCTGAAAAAACTGCACAATAGTACAGTACAGTGCATACAGCAAGGCTACACTAGTAAAGTACAGTGCATAAGGCTACATTATATTTGATATATTTTACCTTCAAAGATGACAATGCATCCTGTTCCACGCCTAGAGATGGCACCCCACACATGCAGCTTCATGGGGTGTTTTGGCCGCGGCTTCAAAGATATGAGGCCTTTTTTGTGGAATGCAAAGCTTGCAAACCTCTCCAGCGACACAGTAGACTCATCAGTGAAGATGCAATCCTGGAAAGTTTCCCCACTGTCGATCCATGCCTGGGCCTGGACCACTCTTTTGATTTTGTTTGTGTCCCGTATCATGGGGTACGCTCTGTAATGACAAGGAATAAATAATTTTAGCGGTACAGTACAGTTTCCTAAACAACACTTTTACCTCCTGTACTGTCCGGGAACTAACCTCACACGTCCATATTTCCATCCAATGCTGCGTCTCATCTTCTTTATGCTGGTCTCGGATACAGTGAGATTGTGATTTTCCTGCAGAGTGTATTTGACCCTTAATGCACTCTTCTCATCATTCTCCTCACTTATTTTGTCCACCAGAAGAGTTGTCTCCCTACAATGTAAAGAAAATATATTGTTTTGTTAATATGCAGCAATATAAAAATTATATATACTGTTGAACTGTAATATAAATATATAAAAAATATATACTGTTGTTATATAAATATAAATATAAAAAAAATATATACTGTTGTAATTTAAATATAAAAAAAATATATACTGTACTGATATAAATATACAAAATATATATACTGTACTGATATAAATATAAATATATATACTGTTGTAATATAAATATAAATATACAAAATATATATACTGTTGTAATATAAATATACAAAATATATATACTGTACTGATATACATATAAATATTCAAAATATATATACTGTACTGATATAAATATAAATATACAAAATATATATACTGTACTGATATAAATATAAATGTACAAAATATATATACTGTTGTAATATAAATATAAATATACAAAATATATATACTGTACTGATATAAATATACAAAATATATATACTGTTGTAATATAAACATAAATATACAAAATATATATACTGTACTGATATAAATATACAAAATATATATACTGTTGTAATATAAATATAAATATACAAAATATATATACTGTTGTAATATAAATCAACAGAAATAACAAAAATATTAGATTTAAATTAAAATTATTTTTTTTTTACGTTGTATAAATATATTATGTGTTAGTTACCCTTAGTGCCCTTTTGCGGTCTCTGTTTTTTCCGTGTGCATGATAGCTCACGGTGGTTGCTGGCACAACGAGGCGAGAAGTAGCTAACCAGCGTTGGATAGCAGCAATTCGGTGTCCGCTCGTGTGTATCTCCTTAATTCGCATGCTGAGATCCTTTGAAACCTTTTTAACAACCATTGCTGCGAGTTGAAAGAAATACAAACACAAGAATGTATATTCGATGTTCAGTCGATGTGTATTCAATGTGCTGTGAATCCACAAAATGGATGGTGAATTTATACGGTAATGACTCACATTAGAGTACACCCACGTTTAACACCTGTACCTCGCTGCCATGCATAAAAGGTTACACACTTTGCATAGCCCACCACTCGATGATCTTTATCTGAACTTGCCCTTGTCCACATACTGCATTACTATATGCCATCTGCTTCCATGGATCAACCCCGTTTCTACGGATGCAGGAACCCACTCGCCTCTGCCGTGCCTGTCATGGAGAAAAAGCGAAAGGCGGTTGCCGTTTCCACGCCAAGGCAAAAGCGACAGGCTAAGGCCAATAAAGAAAACCTTCTGCTGACCCCAAAGGCTAAGGGTTTTCATAGACGTCAGCCTTATTATGTCAAGAAGATATACGGTGATGTACTCTCGACGCAAAACGATTGGCAGCCAATCCATCGAATCCGCAGACCACTTCCTCACATACGCTTCGCCGAATCTGCCGCCGCTGTCCCGGAAATCTTCAGCCCATCTTCTCCACCCCTCATCCTCGATGCTGCCGCAGCCCTCCCGGAAACCCACAGGCTATCCTCTCCAGTTCTATCCGACGACGCTGCCTCTATAATCCACGGGTCACTTTCTCCTTTGCTCTTAGATGACTCTGCTTCTCACCCGGAAATCCAAAGTTCACTTTCTCCATCCCTCTTCGACGACGCTGCCACTTCTCCTCTACCGGATATCCACAGGTCACCTCCTCCACCCTTCTTCGACGTCGCTGCCGCTTCTCTCCATGGAACCCCCATCTCATCCTCCGTTGCACCCATCCACCCAGATTTCAAGATGCCATGCACAAGAAGCAGCTTGTTAGACCGGATGCTGAATGGGATAACTGTGGATCTGCCCGGGAACTCTATTGTGCTAGCAAAGATAGATTTGCTACTGGAGACCATGCTAAATGTGGAGCAACGGATGATACATATGGATCAACGGATGGATCGAAGGATGGAGAAGATAGAGGCTGACATAGCGGGTATACATTATTTGCTCGGTGTTTATGCCCCTGTTTCCCCGATGCTGGAGCAGGGGGGTGACATGGATGTGATGAATGGGACCTTCGACCCCCTTCCATCACCATGCGCACCCCCTCCACCAGAAGATGTAGTGTACATGTATGCCATTGAGGAGGACATGACAACCCCGTCAAGACCACGCCAGGAGACAACACGGCGACCAAGACCGGAGGAAAGCTTCCTCCCAGACAACCTACCATCGCCCATCGCCTCAAGCACACCTGCTCCCAAAAGACCTACATTCACTCGCATCGATACGGTGCCCGACATCACCTTGTGTAATCTGTCACCGGCGCTCAGGGAGAAGTATAGGGTGAAGAGTGCTGGTGCACCCCACAAGTATGCCTTGTTACTTTTTTTTTTTTTTCAATTTTTTATTGATGTTTACATGCATACATTATATCACAGCCCATTGTAGAGTACACCAATTCTTTTCATAATAAAACAAAGAATACCACATTAAACATGAGGAACATTGGAAGTTACCTAACACAATAGACACGACATACCAGACGTACCTGACACCGGGCCGGGGGGGAAGGGGGAGGAGGGTGGGGGGGAGGGGGGGAGGGGGGGAGGGCATGGGGAGTCATTGTGCGAGGTAGGTTGTCGATCGCTGAGGCGGTTTGGATCCGTCTTGGGTTCTTGTGGAATTGCATTCTGATGTATTTGTTTATGTTTTCTGTTTTTTTTTCCCCTTTTTCCCCCCTTTTTGCGGGGGGGTTTTAGCTTGGGCCCGACATATCCCTCCCCTAAGTGTGGTCGGGACCGTCGTCTTCTGTCCGCCTACCTGTCCGTCGCTATGTGAAGTCATGTCTCGCTGCCCTCAAAGGAGAACGCATTTGTTGCTATTATTGAAAAATTGCTGTCGTACTTACCCCTGGGATATCTGTCTGGTCCAGCCATGGCGTCCAGACTTTTAGAAAATTTTCACCGGTGTCATTAACTAGACTCGTTAATTGCTCCATCCGGCAGACATGCCAAATCCTGTTTTTAATTGTGGGGATGATTGGTATTTCCTGCTGCTCCATAATGCTGCGATCTCGCACCTAGTGGCGGTTGCCAAATGCGCGATCAATTTATGCGACGCATTTGATATACCCTGGATCCGCCTGCCCAATAGGAACAACCACGGGTCCAGGGGGATCTCCAAACCGAGAATCCTCTGTAGCCAATCTCTAATTTGTTCCAAAATCGGGACCACTCTGTTACAGGACCACATCATGTGTTGCAAGTCCGCCACCTCCCCACACTGCTTTGGGCAGAGAGGGGAGTGGCCCCTGACAAATTTAGCTAACCTTAACGGGGTATAGTACCAGCGCATAAGGACTTTATATGCGTTCTCCTTTAATGTGGTTCATATAGAGCTTTTCGCCGCTCCCTGTATTATCTTGTCCCATTCCTCGTCCTCTAACGTCTCGCCTAAGTCTGCTTCCCACTGTCTAATGTACGTGAGTCGATGGTCATTGTGGGTCTTTGGACAGATCACTTCCCTGTACATTCTAGACGTTAGTCCCCTTGTGTCGTAGCCCTAGAACACAGCTGCTCAAAATTAGTTCTTATAGGTCTAATTGGGGTTTTATTATAAAAGTCTCTGATCTGGAGGTATCTAAAAAATTCCTTATTTGATATCGCCGTTGCGGCTTTAATTTGGTCAAAGGTTTGTATATATTTGTTACCCTCCAGATCCTTGAGTCGTGTAATGCCCGACTGTTCCCAAGCTAACAAATTATTTCTATTCAGGCCTGGAGCGAAGTCTGGGTTGCCAATAATCGGTGTCATAAGTGAGTCCTTGGAGGCTAGATTACATCTGAATTTGGTGACCTCCCATACCTTTAATGAATTGACTATGGTCTGAAGTGGCGTGCCCATCTTGTTTAGTCCCCTTTTGGGTATCCAGATCGCATTATGTATATCGATAGGTGCACAGCAAAGTTTCTCTTATTCCACCCATCTCCTTAGTTGTGGGTCCATGTGCCACTGCGTAATTTGACTTAGTTGGGCCGCTTTATAGTAAGCTATCAAGCAAGGTACCGCTAGTCCTCTTTTACCGGTGGGTCTCTTTAAGATCCCCTTTGCAATTCTTGGGTTTCTCTTATTCCAAATGAATTTCATAATTTGGGACTGTAGAGAGAGGATGTCTGCTGTTACTAAGGGTACAGGTAGACTCTGGAAGAGATATAACACCCTCGTCCGCATACAAGGCTATTTTGTGTGTTTGGTCATCGATCGAGATTCCTGCAATATCTGGACTAAGTCTGATGTGGGCTGCCAGGGGCTCAATACAAAGGGCGAACAACAGCGGGGACAGCGGGCACCCCTGTCTTGTTCCACTTTTAATGTTAAATTGCTCGGAGGGGTATCCCTGATGTCTCACCCGGGCCGTTGGGCTCTCGTAAAGAGCCATAATGGCTTTTAGGAGGCGTCCTTCAAAACCAAATTCCCTAAGCGTCGCTGTTAGGTAGGGCCAGTCTATTCTATCGAAGGCTTTCTCTGCGTCCAGACTTAACACCATGGAGTGAATATTTTTCTGCTTGGCCAGATCAATCAAATCAATTATTCTCCTGGTGTTGTCTGCCGCCTGCCTTCCTCCGATAAACCCTACCTGATCCGCATGAATCAACCCGGGAAGGACGCTACCCACTCTGTTAGCTATGAGTTTGGAGTAAATTTTAATGTCAGAATTAATCAGAGATATAGGCCGGTAGCTCTTACAGTCTGCCGGGTCCTTTCCAGGTTTGTGGATCACTGATATTGAGGCTTGTAGCATTTGAGTTGGGAAGGAGGCCCCCGCTAGGATCTCATTAAATACTCGAAGCATGTGAGGGGCCAGTAATTTCAAATATTTTTTGTAATACAGGTTCGAGAAACCGTCTGGCCCTGGGGCTTTAGCTGGTTTGAGGTTTTTAATTACCTCGGACAGCTCTTCTAACGTGAGATCAGCTTGTAGCGCCTCTCTCTCATCCCTGCTCAGTGTGGGTAATTTTGCCTCTTTCAAAAATGTTTGTAACATCTCTTGTGTTTTGCGAGAGTGGGTGACTTTATCTCCATTATAAAGTGTTTCATAGTAGGTTTTAAATTCTTCTACTATTTTCCCAGGAATGGATATCAGTTCCCCATTCTGGGCTCGTATTGCGTGAATGTGGGACTTTGGAAGCTTATTTTTTAGCTTGTTGGCAAGTAGGGTATCTGGCTTGTTAGCTTTTTCATAAAATTTGCGCTTAGACCAAGTCATTTCCTTCTCTGTGTGGGAGGAGAGCAGGAGATTGAGCTTTGTTTTTGTATCCAGTGATTGTTTCAGAATATGATCTTGCTTGTTCGCTTTATGAATGGCTGCAAAGTTGGCTAATTGTTTTTCTAATTCTCTTATCTTTTTTTCTCTTTCCCTTCTTCGTTTGGCGGCCAAATTCATTAATATCCCCCTGAGGGTTGCCTTATGGGCCTCCCACAGTGTGGAGTGTGTGGACACACTCCCCTCATTCTCCAGAAAGTATTCTTCAATTTTGTCCCCTACCTCCTTTTCTACAGCCGGTATTTTTAACAGGATCTCATTTAGTTTCCAATTCGCTCTGGGTCTGTCTAGAGGAATTAAGTTGCATCGCAGCTCTATTGATGCATGGTCAGACCATGAAATATCATGTATCTCTGACCGCGAGATCCCAGGAACCATTCTATTAGACACAAGGAAGTAATCTATCCTGCTGTAACTGTTGTGTGGGTGGGAGTAGAACGTGTATTCCCTTATTCCCTGGTGTTGTTCCCTCCATATATCTAAGAGTTGACACTGTCTCATCCCATTTGATATGGTTAGTACGTCCTGTCTATGGGCTTTGTTAGTGCTAGAGCATCTATCCAGGTTGCTGTTAAGCGCTCGGTTCAAGTCTCCTGCCAGAATGATATTACCTATCGCTACTTTGTGTAACTTAGAGAAAAACCCTGTGAAGAAGTCGTTGGAAGATTCACATGGAGCATATACTGTCGCCAACGTGATGGGGTGGGCTTGAATAGTTCCGGTCACTATTATGTATCGTCCCTCTCTGTCCATGTATGTCATGTCAGCTATAAATGGTAGTTTGTTATGAATTAAAATGGCTACACCCCTTTTTTTAACTTGTGCAACGGACAGAAAGCTCGTCCGGAAATCTTTATCTAGAAAGTTCGGCTGATTATTCCTAGAGAAATGTGTTTCTTGTATAAACAATATTTCTACTCCCTTCCGCTTATAGTCCCTGAATGCGACCCTTCTTTTAGCTGGACTATTAAAACCCTTAACGTTGTGCGAAAGTAAGACTATTTCCTTACTCATTTGTGGGCTTCCGCCTTTTGATCTGTCGTATTCTTACTAGCCTCGCATGCCACAGCTCCTCTTTGCTTCTTCTCGGATCTCGTTTATTTGTGCCTGTAAATCCCCGGACCTTTTGTCTTGTTTTTTAATGGCCTTGATGGATTGATCCACCTTCGTCTAGAGGACCCCCGTCCTTTCTCCCAGGCCTGATACCTCCTTTTTGAGATCTCGCATCTCCGTCTGTAGCATGGACCGCAGGTCGTTGTACAGCCTCATGAAGTCGCACTGCCGGACCGGTCCCAGGCCCTGCTCGTTGATTTCTTCTCCTTCCACATCCGGCTCTGACTCTGAGCCCGCGTTTAAAATCGGCGCCATTTCTGACTCCGTTCTGCTCGGCCGTGGTCTTCCGAAGTATTCTGGCAATCCCTTCTTTCTTGTTACTCGCACCCCTCTTTTGGACATCCTGCGATCCTGTACTGTTGGTCTGAGTTATATATGCTGTTTTTTTACTCGTTTTTGTGGTTATTTTATTAATTATTTCTCGAGCGGGACACGGAGCATGAAACTTATATATACTCTATGCCGTCGCGCATGCGCCTCGCCTTGTTACTTTTTAAGCACCATGTTCCCTACTCGTTGTACTGCGACTGGGCCTTCAAAGTGAACTACGAAGAAAATCGCGTAAAAAAGGCGCTTCCTGCCAATTTAAGAAAGAACATTCTGGATGAAATGCGGCGCTTTTATCCAATTACAGATCCTGTAATGAAAGGCATTCGAGACTGCATTAATGGCGTTTTGCGCCATGCAAGGAATCGGCCATGGACGGACAATGTGGAGGACTTTCTGTAAGACCATACTGTTGTGCTGAACTGTATTGTACTGTACTGTACATGTTTTGACCTGCTGTACTTAAATAAAGGAGATGTTGTTGTGTGTTTTTTTACTTGTATTTATACAGAAATGTTTTAACTTGCTGTCCACACACACAAGACCTGCACAATTCCAGTCCCTGAGGGCCGCAAACAGGCACGGTTTTCAAGGTGGTCCTGAAAACCTGCCCTGTTTGCTGCCCTCGAGGACTGCAGTGGTGCAGGTCTGACTGACAGTTTTGCACACCATCCCACTGTACTGTATATGTTTCTTTAATTAAGGAGATGTTTAGTTTGTATACTGTATTTTATGAATAAAGTTTTTTTTGTAATCACAGGTAAGACCATACTGTTGTGCTTAACTGTATTGTACTCTACATGATTTGACCTGCTGTACTTCAATAAAGGAGATGTTGTTGTGTGTTTTTTTACTTGTATTTATACAGAAATGTTTTAACTTGCTGTCCACACAGGACCTGCACAATTCCAGTCCTTGAGGGCCGCAAACAGGCACGGTTTTCAAAGGTTACCCTGAAAACCCGCCCTGTTTGCTGCCCTCAAGGACTGTACTGGTGCAGACTGTTTTGCACACCATCCCACTGTATATATTTTGACTTGCCGTTCTTTAATAAAGTTGCGTTTTGTTAATTTTATGAATAAAGAATTTGTTTTTAAAACGTGACTGTAAACCATACTGACTGACATAAATGTTTTCACAACTGTAGCAGTAAACCATACACCTGTTGATGTTTTGAAGTGCTGTGCACTTAAAATGTTTCTACATTGTACAGTATTTGTAAATAAATGTTTTTGTACTTACTCACCAATAAAAGAACATGTTGATTTGTTTTACATTGGTCCATTTGGTCCTTTGCTACTGTAACAAAATACAGTGTTTCTAGAATGTCGAGGCATACTGCACTGTATACTGTAGGCATGCTCAGTATAAGAGTATTAAAAAAAATAGAAGACACGTACTGTACTGTATGTACTGGCACTGTAATACATGTAGAATAAATGCATAGTTTTTATTTTTTCGGGTTTATTACACAGTATACTGTATATAAAAAAGTATTGTATACTGTACGGCCGGAAAACATCAGCATACTGTTTCAGGTACAGTATTCTATCCTAATCAATAACAACGGCCACTAAACTGTAGACTCCGGTGCGTGGCTTTTTAAATCCGATTCAGCAATGTGCAGGCATTGTTACAAAAAGCGATATTAGCCATAGAAATCCCTCCATTAGCCGTTTTCTTTTCTGAGGAAAAACAAAAAGAAAATTTTTACTGTAATGGTCAGTCCCCTAAAGACGCTCCCAGCCATTCCCACCAATAATTTTCTCGGGGGGCGTCTCCTGTTCACATGCGCACGCGCCTACCGTCGATGTAATGACACGCATATGCATTTCAAGAAGGTTCCAATGCGCATGCGCCTAGCGTTCCACCAATTGTGCAGTATCTGCAGTACAGTACTGTAGAAGCCGCTCAGCCAATGATATTGCTTATAGGAGAATCGCTTGACTTTCGAATCGCACCGATATTGATACTGCATTGTCAAAATAAAAAAAAACAGAAAATAATATGGCAACAATACTAACAATACTCACCATAGAATTTCCCATTCAGCTGGCGTCTGCGTCGGTACAGTGTTCTTGATAATCCAAGTCGATAGTTTGCAGCAGGACTAGTCCACCTGTAGTCAGCTGATGAGGCTGGAAATTGCTTAGGTACATGCAAGCTTGATCGAATCTGCACGCGAAATCCGGCTCAGGCTTGCTGGATAGAACACAAGGGTTGTCACTAACGGTGGGACCGTCATTGGAAGCCGTTGCTGGTGCATTGCTTGGCAGCGACTGTCGTTTTTTAGTTGGTTTTAACACGACCCTTCGCCTTTTGTCGTCATCATGATCATAGATACAGGAAAAAGCCGGTGATACACACCAATACCCTCCAACAAATTGTGGCTCAATACGATAAAAACAGGGATCGCTACATAACCTTTTCCTTATTGCACGCTTCCACGTATGAGGAGCTGGCGAAAATTTGTAAAAGTCATAGTTTTCGATAAAATACTGATAAATTTGAACAACTGTTGCCATCTTATCCTCTGTTGCATTAATCGCGGCCCATATCAAATACGCGTAACTTCTGTCGGGTTTTTGGAAAGCGGGCTGCACTTGAACACTCATGGCGGGCGGCGGGTCTCTGGAGAATACTGTAACCGAAACTGGTCTTTGTCTTTCTTTAATATGAAAAGCCTAAATTGATACATTTTTGCAAACTCTTCCTTCAGTCTCAAGGCCAAGTTACAATGGCACACTGTGGTATCTTTTTTACACGAAACACCTCTAAGTCGACACATTACTGAAGCACATGCGCATTACAATTCATGAATATCTGCCATCTGGCGGACACGCGAAGAATTGCAACCTATTAAATCCGAACCATTCTCAATAAACTCATCAACCTCGCGTCAACCGTGCATGACCCGTGGCTGAGAACGCAAAATTAATGCGGCATGCTCCAGGTGAAGTGCGTCGCATTCCAGGAAAAAGCCAGGGAAAAAACGGCGGTGTGTTAGACTCAGATGAGCCGCAGCAGTATGCATCTTGCAATACTTGCTTGCTTTAAAAGTTTTTAAAGCACTATATGCTTATCACTGCTTAGTGAATAGCAGTTTCTGGCAAAAAATGCGATTTCGGGAATTGTTTGGCTTATCATACGGCTTTTGTTTTGCCAGAGTATTATAGTACTATAAAAAGCCGTTTCAGTGCGATATTGCCCTATTATCGTTGTGAATAGCAACACAGGCAATATCACACTTTAAGGGCATTTACAGTATAATGCTATAAGCCTTAGTGAATGAGCCACTTTGTTGGTATACATGCTTATTTTTTCCATCACATTCCCTATGTTGTCCCGGTGGTTTAGATGCACTTTTGTGAATCTTACGGATAGTGTAAAAAGTGGCAATTTTGAGCTGTTGTACCCTGAGATATTCATATTCATTCTTAAAAACATTGCCATCCTCCAGGCCCTGTTTCAGAATTATATTTAGGTCCCTTGTGAATTCATTAGTTGGATCTTCGTAATATCAGAATGACGTAGAAGCCAATTCCTTACACTGTGCTATATCCAATGCAAAATTATTTGAAAATGGCATGCAAATTGATGCGATAAAATGCTGGCATTTTCATTAAGAATTATAAATGCATAAAAAATGCATGATTTCACACCTCATTTGCATGCACTTTTTGCCTGATTTACTGCAATTTCATCTGGAAACCACAGCTCCATCAGGTAGCAGAAACAGGGCTTTTACTGGAGAAGGGGGAAGAGAGATTGAGGTACAGTAGGTGAAAGATACCTGGGAAACATAGCTGAGATACCCGAAAAATGCAAACAGAAAATATGTCAAATATATTTTGTTAATGTATTTGGGGGTACTGTATGTAAGTAAATAAGCACTCTGCTAAATTGGTCTCTCAGTATTTCGTCTGCCCAAGGCAGATGAGAATTCTGACCATGACATTCCAGGCAATCTGCAAACTCGCAGTTTAATGATAACCCAGTGACTATGTAAATTCACCACATTTGTATACAACGTTTGCATATCGCAAGGAATTGTGAAGCCGAATCCAAATTGCTTTCAATGGATAGGTTCCATAGAGTTAGGTTTAATGACAATAAATAAGATTCTTGATGGACGGTGTTCACATTATCTTCAAAGAATACAGATAAGTTACGTTGTCTTAGTAGTAAACAGAGTGCTCTGCCTCCTATTGATTGATCGCTGTCAAACATGGAAAGAGCAAAACAAAGTAGAGGAGATATAGTCTGATGAAGAGGAACATGGAAGAACCAAACATTGGGGCTTATTCAATAAAGTCAATAGGAGTTTCTGTGCCTTCAACATTGTTAATCACACAACTCTCATGAACACTTTCGACTGGCCTCTGTGACACAATCTTCATCTGGTTAACATCCCACTTATTCAACTGCTCCTTCAGTGTATCCTTCCCTGGTGCCTCCTCACTCTGTCTCTCTCTTGGGTTCTGTCCTTCGCCCTCTGATCTTCTCATTCTTCACCTCTTATTTTGATGCACTAATACAGCGGTGCGCAAACTGAGGGGCGCGCCCCCTTGGGGGGGCGCAAGATTATATAGGGGGGGCGCAGGCTGAGTGCGGGGAAACCTGGGGGCGGGCATAGCTGTGCACGGGCGGCCAGAAGCTCCGTGCACTGGCTGCTTCCCTGCTGTCTGTGTCAGAGGGGGCGGGGCCAGAAGCTCCGTGCAGAGACTGCTGCTGCTGCTGCTTCTATGCTGTGTCTGCCTGCAGAGGTGGCGGGTCCTTGCTGCGGGGCCTTCCCTGCACACAGACAAGCCCTCCTCCTCCTGTCTGTTACCCGCCCGTTTTCTGCAGCACATGGGGGGACCGGAGCAGGTTTAGTTACTCCCTCCCCCAGGTAGTGTGTGTGTGTGTGTGTGTGTGTGTGTGTGTGTATGTATGTATGTGTGTGTATATGTATGTGTGTGTGTATATGTATATGTATTTATGTGTGTGTATATGTATGTATGTGTGTGTGTGTGTGTGTGTGTGTGTGTGTATGTGTGTGTGTTATATATATATATATATATATATATATATATATATATATATATATGTGTATATATATGACTGCAGTGTGTATTGTGTCTGTGTGTTGGTGGTGATTGAATGCAGCGGTGCACAATCTGAGGGGGGTCGCCCCGGCGCAAGATTATTTAGGCGGGGCGCGTGCGGCAAAACCTGGCTGCGCATGCGAAAAAGATGTGAGCGCGCGGCCGAACAGAATAGTGCAGGTGGCGGTCACATAATTCGGAGGTACGGGGGAGGAGCACGCGCGAGCCCTGTGATGTCAAACGCCCCTCCCTCCGGTGTCTGCCCTACAATAACGCTGTGTTGCTGCTCTCCTCCGCTGGCAACCTGCTTCGCTGCGATCCTCTGCAAGTGAAAGGGTAGGCTGCCACTTTATCACTCATACTATGAATGTACAGAATTAAGGTAAAAAAAGTGTAAACACTTCCCCACTCGTGCTTGCAAAATTATGCAGGACACCCTGTGCTCATGCTTGGAGAGTTGGTGATGTCACCGCTCTCAGCGGCAGCGTGGACGCAGTCTAATTTTGCAAGAGCGAGCTGTTGAAGTATGTAAGTATTTAAGCTGCGCTTATAGTGCCGGCGACGCGACGTCATCCGAAAAATGCATTGTCGCTGCCGCGTGTGCTTATAGTAAGCGTGACGTGGCGATGCGATTTTTTGAAGCCAGCAATATTTGATTTTTCAGGGGCTGTCGCCTCATGTGACAGCCCCTGAACAAATCAATGGCCAGGTCGCCCGCACCGCCGCCGCAAAGCGAAATACAACTTTTGTTAGCGTCGCCGTCGCGGGCACTATACGCGCGGCCTTACACATATTTGTATTTACATTGTATACCGTTTAATAAAGGTTTTTTTTTAATGTGATTTTGAGAAATTTCATGGATTAAAAGGGGGGCTCGGCCTAAAAAGTTTGCTCACTCCTGCACTAATACATTCTTTAGGCTTTCAGTATCATCTCAATGCCGATGACATACACATGTCTCTCCTCCCCTGACATCTCCCCCTCTACTGTCCCATGTCACCAACTGTCTATCTGCAATCTCCTCATGGATGTCACACCATTACCTGAAGCTTAACATGTCCAAAACAGAACTAATACGCTTTCCACCTTCGACTGCCACCCCTGCAGCCAAACGCTCCCTCACTATCAATAACACCACAATTTCATCAACAGCTCAAGCACGCTGAGTTCATCTTAGACTCTGATCTCTCCTTCATTTACCATATTCAGTCCCTTACTAAGTCCTGCTGTCACCACCTCTCAAATATCGCCAGGATACACACTTTTCTCACTCATGATGTAACTCAAATCTTAATTCACTCACTCATCTTGACCCGCCTTGACTACTGCAACCTTCTCCTGGTTGGCATTCCCCTTGTCCATCTATCCCAACTCCAATCCATCCAAAGTGCTGCTGCCAGACTAATCTACTGTACCTCACTTACCGCTCCACTTCCGCTGCTCCACTATACAAAGCCTACACTGGCTTTCCATATCCTCTAGAATAACATGTAAATCCCTAGCTCTAATTTACAAGCCCTTATCCCCAAATATATTCCTAAACGCCACCTACGTTCTGCTCACGACATCCGTCTTTCCTCCTGCTTTATTACCTCCTCTCACTCCCGCCTACAAGACTTCTCCCATGCGGCAACCCTCTCTGGAATTCCATAGCATGTACCACTAGACTCTACCCCCGGATTTCAGACATTTAGAAACTCACTTTTTCAAGGAAGCCTATCTGGCATACAGCTAACAGCTAACATCCAACTCTCCCTCAACCCCCCCCCCCTCCATCTTCATTGGGACCAGCTGTGCAGCTGGACCAATCTCCACGCTATGTACTGACCCAAAGATCTGCACCCCTCAAATCTTAATGGAATCAGGTGTTGGACTGGCCCATATCTGGAGGTATATTCCATACCACAATGAGCAGCCACTTAACTTTTTTTGTTTCAACATTGTCCCTCGTTCCCTCTAGATCGCAAGCTCTCAGGAGCAGGGCCCTCATTACTCTCTGTATTGGTTTGCACATGTTTGTCTGTATTGGTATATAAATCTGTTTATGCAACTACAGTATCAAATCTCAGTACCCCCATTGTACCACACTCCAGAATATTGTTTACACATAAACATTAATAATATTAATAATAATACAATACAATAATACAATACAATAATATTAATAATAATAATAATAATAAAAATAATAATAATAATAATAATAGCTGGATCACCACTGTCCCACTTTATTGAATAAGCCTCATCATTTATTTACTGTATTTAAGTCTTTTATTTACTGTGTTTAATACAGTAAATGCATTCTATCTGCCGTTGTTGAGGTGGCAGATCAGTTCTACGTTTTATACCGCCAGGTTTGTAATAATGGTGGTGAATCTGGAAAATTGAACACGTGTCCTACTCAACAGTTTAAATAAACAACTCAAACGGAAGAAGAATGCAATCAATACCAGAAAAGAAGAAAGGCAAAATGAAGCAATAACAGGATGGTATAAAAGATCAATGCAAGCAACAACTATGACAATGGTGCTAAAATATTGGTGTTCATATCGTGTTAGAAAATTATCTGTATGGCAAATTTATCTTACAATATAGTGCTGTGCCTAAAGTGTCCCAGTACTAATATTATAGCCTTGATTACACCGATTTTATAGGACCAGGCCTATTGCCGCCCATCAATAACAAAAGGTCCACTATAAATTGACTAGTTTATGTATTCCTGGAGGTTGCGTTACATGACATACTGTAATGGCTTTTAGACAAAGCCCATGTAGGAATGATACTTAATACCAGTGCCTTTATTAAACAAGTAAAACATTATAAGTCATTTACACCTTTGAAGATTGAAAATGTTTATTTACAGGAGGAATTTACTGTATTAAGGAGGAAGGTTGTCATTTATCTTATTTTGTTTCTCTACCCAAAATACAGTATAATGTAATGTAATCATTCCAGGAAAGGGAAAAGTGAGTTTAGAGGTACAATACCTCATATGCAGTAAGATAAAGAAAGAGTAGAGGATTAAAGAACAAAACCACTTACAAATCTCCCTTTCGGTGTTTACAAACATTTCCAAAACACCTATTAAAAAATAAAATAAAGAAGAATGAACATTTTCTAAATACCAAGATATAACCTGCAGTATTAAACCAATAACTGTACTGCTGCTTCACATTGGTACTAGGGAGGTCAGCAGTTGAAGGTGCTACATCATGAGTTACCTTGACATTTCAATCATTGGCTTCGATGTAGAATCTCTTTGAGACTATGAAGCTAAAGAGAAGGTGATAACAAGGTATGCACTGTATTATTCAACACTCAATATTAATTTCGACGATTCTTTATATCTTTCTCGCAGCAGCATTCCTGAACATTTTTTTTTAATTATTATTCCGGAGATAGGGAAAGAGGAGTAGAGAGAGAAAGGTAGAGTGCTATATGCAGGCCCCTATTCAATATAGTGAAGAATGGGATAATGTACTGTGCAGTTACAGTAATGATGCATCAAGTTCCATTCAAGTGTGCGCTCCACTGCTTCTCACTAGAATTAATAAGGTACTTGTTGAGTCAGAGCTTCCCCACCTTATGCACATTATTGTCCTAACTGAACATGGAAACAAAAATAGAAATAAGAAATAAAAAAATACAAAATACAAGACACCAATAGAAATGGTTGAATTAAATAGGAAATAGACTGCTCGCCTGATTTTTTACTGCTGTTGACTTGGTTACATTTGCTATTGAGTTGGGTTAAAATAATAACTTCCTCAAAACCAGGGAGATCAGAAAGTTCCCTAATTTCTACAAGGTATGGCACACGAACTAAAGCCTTATATTTGTATTTTGCCTTTTACTGTAGCTCCCCGATTTCTCCCAATTCCAAAACCACTTTAAAATCAACAATATATTTTCTCTGATTGTGAGATATTGAAATAAACAATATTTTTGCTGCAATGCTTAAAATGGCCAACATTGTTATTTTGTAAAAAAAAATGGCTTTATAAACAATTCCTATCATTACAACATTGGAATTGCTGCAGCATTCTTAGGTTTGAAAAACGAAATAGCCCTCAACTAAAGCAGTATGTATTGAATATTATGTAATTATTTTCCATTATTGTGCCATTCACAGTTAGACTTCCAGGCCTAAACGTAAAACATTGGTTATCATACACTTAACTATAAAATAACTTACATAGCTTATACATAATTTATAACCCTGTTCACCTAATGTAACTGTGTATTTGTAACCATGTATCTGTCATCATAACTCTGTGCCCAGGACATACTTGGAAACGAGAGGTAACTCTCAATGTATTACTTCCTATTAAATAATTTTATAAATAAATAAGCTAAACTTTATAACAGGGGGCAGGTTGTAGGTCCCCCTAGAAGTTGTATTTTTGATCCTTCCCTGCTCAAATCCCTCTCCTGGCTTCCTATCAAATCCCGTATCACACATTCAATTCTCCTCCTCACATTTAAAGCTTTACACTCTTCTGCTCCTCCATACAACCCTAGTTTCTCGCTCTGCACCATCCCAACTCTTTCTTTCCGCTCAAGGATGTCTTCTCTCTACCCCCTTTGTATCTAATGCCCTCTCCCGCCTTAAACCTTTCTCACTGAATGCCCCACACCTCTGGAATGCCCTTCCCCCCACTAGCACCCTCTCTATCCACCTTTAAGACCCACTTTAAAACACACCTGCTTAACGAAGCATATGAGTAGCTCCGTGGCTAACACTATACACCTGATACATAAACCTTAGCCCCTTGCAGACGCACTTACCAGAATGCCCTCCTACTGTCTGTTCTTCCTACCTACCAATTAGATTGTAAGCTCCTTGGAGCAGGGACTCTTTTTCCTAAATGTTACTTTTATGTCTGAAGCACTTATTCCCATGATCTGTTATTTGTATTATTTGTTATTTATATGATTGGCACATGTATTACTACTGTAAAGTGCAATGTACATTAATGGCGCTATATAAATAAAGACATACATACATACATACATACATACATCCTATTTCCTCAGATTTCCTCCACTCCCTCTCTGGCACACTGAGTCCCACTCTGACTCACCTTTTTACACCATCTGCATATTCCCATCTTCTTTCAAACATACACTCATTATGGCCATTCTAAAGAAATCTCTCTCGACCCAACCTCCCTCTCTAACTACTGCAGGGGCAGACAGGCCAGGGGGCAAAGATTTGAACAAATTGGGCTGGTCGACAGTAGAGGAGAGAAGCTGTGTGCTGCACTGCACATTACGGCCAGCAGGTGGCGATGCAGAGCCCAGCAGCTCCATCTCTCCTCTCCTGGGCTGGCTGCTCCTGTCAATGGAAATTAAGTGTGTGTAAATGTGTGTATGTATATGATGTATTGATGGTATGTGTCATGCATCACACACACATACATACAGTACTACATGCTACACACATACACTCCATGCAACACACACACACACACACTCTGTGCAACATACACACAATATATAAGCAGGGAGCACACCTAAGGTACCTGGCTGGGATATATGCTAATAGCTTTGCAAAGTATATTTAAATGAGTCCCATCCCATATTTCCTAAAAGGTTTTTCATAAGCCTAGGGTACCGACCTAATGACTGAAATGGTATCAGATCCAACAGGACTAGAACCCACTCAACTGCTGTGTGACTGGTATAATTTCCACACTTCTGTATGTAACATCTCCCTCACCCTTTACCCCTCCCTTCTACCCCCTCCCTCTACCCCCTCCCTCTACCCCCTCCCTCTAACCCCTCCCACTACCCCCTCCCTCTACCCCCTCCCTCTACCCCCTCCCTCTAATCTTAATGGAATCAGCTTTCAGGCTAAACCATACTCCAACTGAGGTTTACTCCATCCCACAATGAGCAGCCACTTTACCTTTTCGGTTCAACATTGTCACTGTAGATTATAAACGCTTGGCCGTCATTACCTCTTTGTATCTGTTTATGCACATGTATCCTTAAAGGCAGTCCTCGGTTATCCGACGCAATGCGTTACTCAAAATGTCATCGGATAGCGAAGCGTCGTAAAGCGAATCACATTTTCCTATAGGAACACGGTTTAAATCAAATATTCTGTTCCTGAAGGCATTTTTAATTCTAAAATACACAAAATATTTTACTCAAGCAATAAGATATGCAGCACACATAGATTATCATGTAAACATTATATTTATTGATTCCAGAAGGGTAAAATAAAACTATATTATGTACAGTAATGTACATTATGAGCAAAAAAAACATCAATTATTGATGGAAGATGATTGGGGGGGATCTTCAATGGATAACAGACTTCTTGGAGGTGATGTAGGTGGACTTGAAGGTTTGGGCATCTTGAAGAAGCTCTTCAATGAAGTCTGGATAGATCTTTTCCTTTTCTGCCTGTAGATCTCTCTATAGCAGCTGATTTGGTTGGACAACCCGCGACTGACTGAAGAGCTGCGTTCAATGTTGGGGTCATTTTCCTCAAATATGGCAAGTGCGGTATCAATGTGTTTGAATGCCGCAGCCAACATTTTTGTTGATAAAGATTTACGTGGCTGTGCCACTTCCGCAGATTGGTGGGCCTTCTCTTCAGCAATTTTTTGCTCTTCTAATTGCATCAGGTCGTCATTGCTCAACTCATTTGAATGTGAGGCGAGCAACTCCTCAATATCCTCGGTTTCCATCTCCAAGTTGAGATCTTTGGCCATTTGCACAACAGTTTCTGTAACCTCTGCAACAGTCTCTGTAATGCCTTGGACATCTGACACAAAATCAGGGCACAAATTACGCCAAACTCTATTTAAATTTGATTGCTTGACTTCATTCCATGCCTCTCCGATGTTTTTTACTGCATGGAGAATGTTGTAACCCTTCCAAAATTCTTTCTTTCTTTGGACCTCCTTCCACATCAGTTGCTCTGTTGGCCTGGGCAAATGTTCGCCTAAGATATTAGGCCTTGAAGGAAGCGATAACCCTGTGGTCAATCGGCTGTATCAATGATGTGTGTTGGGGGGCATGAACACCACCATGACGTTTGGATGGTGGTCATCCAGGTACACGGGATGGCCAGGAGTATTGTCCAGGAGCAGCAGTGCTTTAAAATCAAGGTTTTGCCTTATGCAATATAATTGCACAGCTGGGATAAAATGATGCTGGAACCAGTCCTCAAAAAGTCTCCCTGTTACCCATGCCTTACGGTTGGACTTCCAAATCACTGGAAGTGTGCTCTTTGCATAACCCTTGAATGCCCTAGGGTTACAGTATCTGCATGATAAACAAGCAAAGGTTTTAGCTTGAAATCACCTGTCCTTTGCAACTTTAAAACCAGGCATAGATTTTTCTTCTTTTGAAATGTAGCTTCTGCTGGGCATTTTCTTCCAGTAGAGCCCAGTCTTGTCAATATTGAAAACTATATAATTACTATATAAAAACTATAATTTTGGCCAATGTAACAGGGAAGTTTTTAGCTACCTCCTCATCAGCATTAGCAGCTTCACCGGTCACTTTAATGTTATGCAAGTTTGCCTTCTCTTTAAACCGCATAAACCAGCCCCTACTTGCAGTGAACGTTTCATCAGTGGACCCTTCTCCACACTGGTGCTTAATGTCCTCATAAAGACTCAAAGCCTTCGCCTGAATTAAGGCTAAACTAATAGGCACATGATGCTGGGATTGATCTTCCAGCCATATGATGAGGAGTTTTTCTACCTCAGCAATATGCCCAACATATTGCCTTATTGTTGTACCTTGCATAGGAACTGAGCCCTTAATCTGTTCTAAGATTTTTGCCTTATCTTTTATTATTGTCACAATAGTTGTGCGAGGTATATCCAAGGCACGTCCAATTTGTGTGTTCGTCTCTCCTTTCTCAGAGCGCTTTATTATGTTTTGTTTTGTCTCCAAAGTAATAGATTTTCTAATCCTTTTTGGAGCAACACCACTTTGCTTTTATCAGACATGGTTAGGGCCTAAAATAAACCACTACACATTCACACAGACTGTTCAGAATGATTTCCCTAACCTGCAGCCTTCTGATTGGACAATTGTAGCAATTTTGCAAAGCGCCGAAAGAGCGTCGGATAAGCCGTTCAGGCGTCGTAAAAACGGCCATACGGATGCATTGAATAGCGTTGGATAAGCCGTTCGTCGTAAAACGAAGCGTCGTAAAACGAGGATTGCCTGTAATTGTATTTAACTCTGTTTATATCATTATCAAATCTCTAAACCCCGATTGTACCGCGTTGTGGAATACGTTGGCACTTTACAAACAAAAGATATATTTGAAAGAATATATCAAGAATAATAATGCATGGTAAAGTTAGAGCTATTTTTGTGGGGGAACTCAAGGGAATGGCATTCTGGTATCTTTTAATTAGACTGTAAGCTCCTCGGGGCACGGACTCCTCTTCCTTAATGTTACTTTTATGTCTGAAGCACTTATTTCCATGACCTGTTATTTATATTATCTGTTAATTATTTGATTACCACATGTATTACTACTGTGAAGCGCTATGTACATTAATGGCGCTATATAAATAAAGACATACAATACAATACAATACAATCTTTTGTTTTTTTTTGGATCAAGGAAATTTAAATAGGGATCATTAAATGATTAGTACTGGGGCTGGAATAAATGAGTGTGTATGTTTTTTTTCTGCCACGTTTCTTTATTTAAAAGATGAATTATGAGTTGTACTGTAGTTTATCAATTCATTTTTCTTTGCTTAGTGTTTCAGCACCCTTCTCCCTACAAGAACACCACTGGGGAAAGTGATTTACCTTGCCCCTGCGGCTCATAATGCTAACAACAATACTCAAACATTCTGTAGAAAATGGAATAATATGTTAGTGTCAGTGAGTGGAAGAACAATATATTATTGAACATTTTGTAGACATACGTCTCTGACAGTAGCTAAGGACTAAGCAGCCTCACTACTCAGCACATCAGACCTGTTATTCACAGCAGCGATCTCATTAGGAACTAAATGGCAATATTGCCATCTGAAATCATTTGTGCCAAGGATTTGCTCATTATTAGAAATAGTTCCTAATTTTGAACTGATGGCTATCCTGCAGAGTAATGCAAAGCTCCTCTTCAAATATGTATTCTATTCACCAATTAAAATGAAATAAGAAACATGCACTTAATTCCCTAATAACATAATTCACAAATGTACAAATGTGGCTTACATACATACAGATGTCGCCAGAGATAGTTTCTATGCTGCCGGGGAATGCCAAGGAAATCCAACCACGACATTGCCTGGCAGTGGATAGAAGAGGCACATGCAGCCCACACACAAACAAAGCTTGCCCGAGGTTCACATCTTCCCTGCGGCTGCGGCAAAATGCTTTTTTTTCCCCACGGCTCCAGAGAACGTGGGTCTTGCAGCATCTGTAAATTAAGTTCAGTTTAAGATATTAGCTGTTAAAAAAAAAAAAAGAATGTATTAGCTAATGCTAATTCAACCTCAGTTTTCTGTGCAAAAAGCACAGTCAAATCAAAGGATTTCAAATTAACAAAGCATTTAGAACATAATGTATTTCCCACGAGAGTGTTAAATTGTTCATATGCAATTTATTTCAGCAAAACATAAAAGAACTGAGATGTATAAATGTGCTAAGAATAGGTCCCTTGCAAGCTATGAATACCTTCTGAACATTGCAGAAAATGGTAAAGGTAGTGTGATTTAAGGTGCAGTCCTGGTTAGGACTAGAGATGCGTTAATGTATTAAGAAGTGATTTGTCAAAGTCACATAATTTTGCATTACATAAAAATAACCAAAGATTATGCAAAATAAAATATCTGACAATAATTAGCATTTTTAACAAGACTTTTTAATTCAGGGCTTTTGGAAGAGAAGGAAAAGAAAGGGAGATAGGGGAGGAGTGGGAGAGGAGGAGAAGGGGTAAGGGTAGGTGGAGAGACAACGGGAGAGGGGAAAGGGGAAAGGGGGGAGAGGCCAATTGAGTAAGGCCGCGGATATAGTAGGCACACGTGCACGACGGAGCGCGTGGCATTGCGCGTCTGCCCCAGAGGTGATCCGTGGCCTTTGGGATGGGGAGGGGGAGACACAATGGGGAGGCATGTCGGAGGCGTGCCTGTGATGTCACATGAGGGGTTCGCCCTGATTGGCTGAAATGCTCACGTGACCCGGCTGTCGCGCGCAGTCGCACGCTCTCGTCGTGCGCTGTCACGGGGAGTATGGATGCGGCCAAAACATTAACGTATTTCTCTAGCAATTAAGCAAAACTTACAGTAAGAGCAGTTAAAATGTGGAATCCATTAGCCATGGAGACTATGATGGCAGATACAATAGATATGTTCAAAAAAGTTTGGACATCATTTTAGAAAGGAAAGGTATACAGGGATACACTAAATAAGTTAACATGGGAAGTATGTTGATCCAGGGAGAAATCTGATTGCCAATATCTGGAGTCAGGAAAGAATTTATATTTCCCCTTATGAGATATCATTGGATGATATTTCACTGGGGATTTTTGTTTGCCTTTGTCAGGATCAATATACTGTAAGTACAGATATGGGATAAAGTATCTGTCGTCTAAATTTAGCATAGGTTGAACTTGATGGACGTATGTCTTTTTTCAACCTTATCTACTATGTAACTATATAAATTGAGATAGCCAGGCTAAAGGCCGAACAATCAAGGTCCAACAAGTAGCTCACCTCCTGTGCCAAAGGTCCTATAAGCACATAAGGGTCACCTGCTGTTTCTCATTAAAGGATTTCTATAGACCCCCCCATTTGGACAAAACTCTTCACTCATTCCCTTCAACACCTCAAGTCAGCACCCTTGTTATGTGGAAACTCGGATTCCAGCCTGACCGGTAAAGTTCTATTGTTACTGTTGCTGCAATAAAAGACTAATTTTATATATGTCCCTAGTATCCTTCTGCAGTCCTTCCCCGTGCTGCTCTGCCCAAAATTTCAGGTATTGCCAACCAGCTGGTGACTGCATCCCAGTGCTCCTACTGGGTGGCTCCTGTACTGTAGTCCAGTGGTTAGTGACCACACCCCATGCTTCTTACCACAACGTGACTTATTCACCGAGTTATAGGCACAATTTGAGTCGCAGGTGAATATTCTAATGTGAAGATTTTATAAAACCATTTGAGCGAATCTATGCAATTCCACTATGGGATTGAACTTCTGTTTATGCACTTTAATGCAACCTGACATTCAATTCACCCAGAAGTTCCAGACCCTGAAATATGGGTATCGCTGAGCTGAGAGAGAGAATCCTATTTTACTAGATTCTCAACTGCTAGATATAGGAAAACTCATATAATATGTACAAGTTTCTACCCCTTTTAGAGATAGTTTTTTTTAAATGATGTGAGTTGCAACCTAAGCATGCTACACCCAACGGTTTGAATTTAAGAGTCCTGCTCATCAATTCCTGTGAAACCTATAACATGTGACGAACTCAAGAATCAGAAAAGCAACAGACAAGCAGAAACCAGAACTAGTCACTGCACCCCAATGGAATAAGGTGGGAGCTACCTGATGGGACAGAATATTCAAGTGAAAATCATCTCCAATGCACCCTGTCTGGAGACTGTATGTGTGGTGTAGCAAGCCAGGTGGTTCCTTACAAAAAATGTAATCGGTGCCAGCTTTGATTACTGATAACTGTAACTTTGGTTAGAATTATATGGGACTGATGGAGAACTGGCCACCATATCTCCCACTAGGGAACCCAGTATCACTCAGGGACTCCCAGTCTTCACCACCCTGTTGAGACCCATACCTTCTTCCTTCACTCACCCATCAGGCCCATACCTCACCCACTCCACTACCATTACATTCCAGCATGGGTTGTGAATACAGTCGAGAGGGACAGCGCATCATGGATTCTAGATTGTATCTTGGAATTTATTGGGCACTCTGCCAGAGAACAGGGATCCTCTAAATCTGGATCCACATACAAAGGCCTGCTATGGCCAGCATCAGGACCATAGATTCCAGAAAGATTAAGTATGTCCAAGTGGATGGCAGGGTAGTGGTGAGGGGGAACGGAATCAAAATGCCCCAAAACAGAACCTGTCAGGTTTAGAAATCTGATACGCACATTATTTCTAAGCAGCAGCAGGAAGGGGGAACTTTTTCTTGGTCCACCAAGAATATCAATATGGGGGAAGAAGTGAGGAAGAAAAATCTGGTACTACTTGGTTATCCCGGTAAGCCCGCTGAGATGTGACATTGTATGATATTGTTCCTATGCATGTTGAAAAAAATGTGTTTGAAATATATGGTTCAAACACTCTGGTTCAACTTTGAGTTCAGTTCATCCTATTTTCATTACAGATAACCAAGACGACAGCACAACATTTCAGGGGGGACAGCCTCCTTGATGAGGTGCAGAGAAGGCCATCAAATTGGTAAACCACCCGGTCTAGTGGTTTCCCACCATATAGCAAGTTCTAGCAGGAGAGTGGGGGGTTCAGACTAAAAGGAATACCCTAGGGTATACTGTAGTTAGAAAGGAGGGGAGCTTGCCTGAAAAGGCATGGGATAGGTCTCCCACATAAAGAGGAGAGGCTATGGGCCAGCCACAAGGGGAAAGTGTGGCCACTGGATCTGTGAGCATAGAGAGTACCTGAAAGAAGATGACCCTGCTTCCTCACAGTAAAGACATCAAATTATCTCAGATACCCCAAGTGGGAAGCAGGGAGCCCGTTTATCAGGAGAAGTTCTATTGTTGCTTTAATAAAAGACACATTTTTTTATACACAGTAAGTCCCTGTCCCAATGCTTGAAAATGTAAGTCACAAGACCAGTAACATATCAGAGAAGCAAATGTAGGGATGTGTTAGGAACCTCCTACGTGCGCTCTGTGGGAGTGTGGCAGGTTCCGCGGCGGCACGCTAGTACAGGGCGCCGCCATGTTGTTGCGCAACCTTGTCAAGGGCACTGAGAAAGTGGAAAGGTCGCGCATGCGCAATGGAAGCGCGCGAACAACGGGCCTGTAAGGAAAAGGCTCCGTGGGGGAACTACAATTCCCATGAGCCCTAGAGTGGTCACCTGACGGGAGGAACCAATGAGAAGGCTAGGTTTATGGAGACAGGAAAGGGAAGCGTGGGGGAGAGACCACGCTAGTCAGAGGAGATCTGGAAGGAGCCGGAGGAGGTAGTGCGAGTGCAGGGGGTCCGTGACCCGTCTGCATAGGACAGTTATCCCCGCAGGCCCTTAGGAGCATACCCTGAGTCCCAGTAGATGGCTGAGCTGCAGGGACGTCCTATAGTGGAAGTATACGGCGGTTGCAGTCATCTGTGACCAGAAGGCTGGACACCGCGACATCAGGAGGTCAAGGGTCGGATGCATCTGATCCTTTGCGAAGTGGTACCGGTCACCGCCGTGACAGGAAGGTATTAATTACGTCAAGTGCACCAACAACGGTCAACAGGCGCTGATCCCGCCTTAGGCATAACTCTTTGGAGACACTAGTGAAGTGGTCGAAGGCCTAAGTACACGAAGCTATACTGCTGCGGCCGAGTTTATTCGAGCATTTGCCCGTTCTCGGCCGCAGCAGTAGCCTGGCGCGCGCCCGTCACCCGAAGCAGCGGAAGAGCGCCCTCCGATCGGGGCGCTCTCCCTCCCGCTGCCGGGTCCGCCGGTTCCACCGGAACCCCCCCGGAACCCCCTGCCGCCGTCCCCCACATCGCGGGACACCAGGGCTCCCTCGGGGAGCCCTGGACGCGCGTGCAGGGGGCGCACGCTCCCGATGACGCGTGACCGTGCGTCGGTGACGCGCGGCACGCCGAGGGGCGGCCACTAGCAAGCCGGGAAATCTCCCGGCTTGCGGATCTGGCCGCAGTGCAATAAACTGTGTCGCCAGTGTAGTTCTATCCTTATTACATGGACACGATGTGTGGGGCACGCGGTGACGGGACACAGACATACCCATAAGAGCGTGGCTGAGCCACTATTGTACAGGACAATATTCCCTAGGGGTGTGGCCACGCCACTGATGTTATAAGGACATTATTCATTTGCGGTGTTATTGTATAAGTGTATGCATTTTGTGTTATTGCCTTGGTTCATATAAAGTTATAAGGTTATTATTGCCCACAGTAAAACTGGTTGCATGCATTGTGTTGGTATGTTTCTTGCCCAGGGGAATCTTACATGACGGGGATCCTGGGTAAGTGGAGGCGCTGCGCTAATAAGTGTTCTTAGGCTCCAGCTAGCGGAGGCTCAGATCTCCTGGAGCCACAGGTGCGTGCAGT